>ML824312.1:42434-67774 GCA_009831015.1 Picea engelmannii | reverse complement strand
AGGTTTTGGTAAGTTTTACTCTAGAGTGAAAAGGAGTAGCACAAGGCTTGCAATAAACCATCTTAAAACATGTCAATAGATCCATCACATATTTATATTGAGAAGTGAAAGTCCATAACAAAGTGGTAATACTTGAAGACTCAAAAAATAATTTATAATATGAAGATATGTCATGTCAAAGGAGTCATCAAGTTATTTTTTCAATCTAAGGATGAGATCATTATTATTGTCAGTAATGAGTAAGTCATCTACATATACAACAACAATTAGGGTGTCTCCATTGGTATGGAGTACATAAAGGTTGTGATCAGATTCACAATGTTTGAAACCAAGTCGAAGAAAGAAACCATCTATCTTAGCATACCAAGCTTTGGGAGCCTACTTCAAACCATAAATCAACTTCTTGAGTCGACAAACCAAATTTGAATTTGTCACAAAACCAGGTGGTTGTTCCTTGAAATTTTTTTCCAATAGGTATCCAAGAAGAAAATCACTCGTCACATCCATCTGATGGATATGACATCCAAAATGAGCATCAAGAGAAAGAAGCAGTTGAACAAAGTTCATATTTGCTACAGGGGAAAATGTTTCAGTGTAGTAGATTCCATGTTGTTGAGAAAATCACTTCACAACGAGGCATGCTTTATGTCGCTCAACAACACCTTCAAAGGTAAATTTGGTCTGGTATACCCATTGATACTTCATAATGTTCTTTCCTTATGGTAGGGGAACCAAGTCCCAAGTATGATTCTTTGATAAAGAAACACTTTTTGTCTACATGGCCTGCTCCCATTCATGTCATCCTTCAACACTCTGAGTAGGTAATAGGATCAGAAGTTTCAAGTACACAAGTCGTCAAGGAAATGTTGGCATGTTTCTTTTGACTTCAAGTTTGTTTTTCGAAGGATGCATCTCTAGCATCAGCTCCAGTGTCTTCAACTTTCTTGGTATCCCATCTAGGTAGACAAGAAATAGGTGAGATATGGTTCACTTCGGCAAGTTGAGTAGAATTCAAAGGGTCTTCAGTTAGTGGAACAATTGAAAAAGAGGATGACAAATAAGTCGACTCAGAGGTCTATGATCTAGTCGAAACAGGAAGAATGTTCAACTTTCCAGTTGACTTACTGAAGTATGGAATAGGAGAGTCAGTGTCAAAGAAAAAACCAAAGGGATCATCATGCCGCAATACAAAGTAGGTATTCAACAACTTAATGCCAAAATAATTCTCATCAAACTGTACATTTCATATGATAATGAATTTTCATTTGACAGGATTTAAAAATCGATGGGATTTTGATTCTTCGAAGTATCCCATCATGATGCAAGCATAACTCTTTGCATCCAACTTATTTATGCAATAATAAAGAATGTGATCCCAAGAAACACATCCAAATACTCAAAGGTGGTCGACTGAAGGATTATTTCCATACCATCATTCGAATGGAGTAATTGAAGGAGCAACTCTAGTCAACATGTGATTGAGAAGATAATTTGCACAATACACCACTTCAACCTAGAAGCAAGGAGGAGGATATTTAGCCTACAAAATAAATCTATCCATTTTGACTAACATTTGATTCTTACATTCTGCGATGCCATTCTATTGAGGTGTGTGAGGAACCGACCACTGCCAGTCAAGAGAAAATCGAAGAAGGTATTCTTGAAAGGGTTGATTGACATACTCACCACCATTGTATGATCTCGTGAATTTGATGGGTTAACGTTTTCATCAAAGGAAATAAACTCCTTGAACTTTTCAAAGACAAGGTACTTATTCTTCAGAAAGTAATTCCACGTAAAGTGAGAGAAATCATCAATGAAATTCAAAATATACCTTGCACTTGCTAGTAAAGGTAGATTGATGCAGTAGACATCACTATGAACCAACTCCAATAGGTTTTGTGCTCACCACTCTTTGTGAGATTTGAATGGTCCCCGATTATGCTTCCCAAGCACACAACCCTTATAGACTCCTTCATAGGGAAATAACTTCAATAAAATAGCAACCATGTTCTGAGTTTCCAATACTTGCATACTTTGGAAATTCATATGTTTGAGATCTCATGCGAAATTCGAATTCACTCATATGTGTGAGAAAAAGTGCAGTCTATTCAATGTCAATTTGAGTCGTGTCATGAAATGTTTACAAATTGTCCATCGATTCAAGAATCCCACTAGTGAAAATTGACTTTCCTTTCTTCAAATCACGAACATAGAACTGATCAGGCCAAAATTCCACAATATTTCCTATCTATGTTAGTTGAGAAACAAAAAATATATTGGCATTGATATTTGGCACATGATAGATATTGAAATTCTTCCCATGTCGACAAGAAACATCACCCTAACCAATAACATCCAGAGAAAAATCATCAACAACATAGATTTTCCTCTCCTTTGCTTCATCCAACCATGTGAACAAGGAAGAGTTTGTTTCCATGTGATGAGTGCACCTAGAGTCGACTACCCATTCATTCTATGTAGAATGAGACAACAAATATTGAGAAGTTATGAATTGGAAGATGAAATTATCAGTTGGTCGACATACAATGGACACATATCCTTCAAGGAATTTAACCTTCTCCTATAAATTGTCTCACTTCTTACAGTAGAATTTCTCCACATGTACAATCTTTCCACGGTACTAAGATATCTTCTTATTTTGACTTCGTTGTGGTTGTCTCTACATTTTCTAGTCATTGTATGCATGTTTCTATATAGAAACATCAAATTGTACTCTATCCATGGGATCGATATTTCTCTTTCCCTTGAGAAAGTGGGCCTAGAGTTTTTCACCAAGCTTTCCTTCTTCAAGAAACATGTGTTGATCAGTAATCAAAAGACCATAAGAAGATTCGAATGTGTAATATTTATCATCTTCCTTGCATTATTTCCAGTTGGTGCATAAAGTCGATATGAACACGTCGAATGGTGTTCTCAAGTTCATCAGGACTAGCTCGTTGAGTTTTCCATCCTTCTTCTGATAGTTCTTTCCACATTCACTCAATTTCAACTAGATTTCTTTGACTCATTCCAAATAGTCCACCATTTTGTCAAAAGAATGAGGATGGAGAGAGATCAACTCTATTTTCAACTGCATGACATGGATCTTTTCGACTCTGTCAAACATACTACTTCAACTTCTTCCATACTTGATGAGGCAATTGATTCCACTAAGGTGAAATCAAATCTCCCACAAGATATAGGACGTTATGACTCCTACAACCTCATCCTTATTGTCATCAACAATGAACCTTTCCTAATAGTCTCTTGGATATGGAATCACAACCTTCATATACTACCACAATCCTTTTCTCTTCAATAGTTTTTCCATATCTGGTGCCCATACTACATGATTTGATCTGTTTAGAAAAACATGATCAATCTTTGAAGCCATATTTTATATCTAGACAGAGATTGTTCTGTTTCAATAAGTTCCAATCAACAAACCATTGGCCCACATTCATTCACACAACATATTCGAATCAACAATGTTTGCAAATAACAAGTCGAGGTTTTAGACCATCATCTCTAATGCTATGTTGGGGAATAGGGTGGAACACGACATGAAACAAAAAACATAGTATTGTAGATAATCAAAGAGGAACAAATTTTTTGAAGAAAGAGCTGGTGTCTAAAGACATCATTACAACACTTAATAAAAGCACATTGTGATCATAAATTCATAATATCATAGTGCATATTGGATATCAATCACCTTATTTCCATGATGATAATGACCCAAAGGGTTTGATTTTTATAGCCTCAATATCTAACCCACTTCCATATAATCTGGAAGATCATGTACACATCTAATTGTCATCTATTAGAGTTGAATCCATCAAAACTATGTTGTCAATTCATCTCTATAGGAATTCTCAACTCAACCTCCTACGTATCCAACTCGTAGTCAATCCACCACCTGACTATCTTCAACTGTTAGTCAGTTGTCCGATCGAAAAGAAAATTGACTACTCGATCGATTAGTGTAGTGGTTTGGTCGATCCCCTGACCAATTGTATCCATATGTTGGTCAACCTCTCTAACCGACTGAACCTAGGAGATGTGTGATGAACCATCAATGCTTGATGTTCCAACAAAACATGCCTCTAAAAAATTCCCTCACTGGTCACACAAATTTCCTTTTCCCCCAAGCTATTTGACTACCAACTCTACCCAATGTTGATTGTACTTAAATCCCATGCTCCCAATAACTATGGCATGTGAATTTTTACACCCACCCTCTTACATCTATTCAATGACTGGTCTCTTATACACTCAACCAAAAAATCAGAAGGTTTGTCCCCAATGATAATAAAATTCAACAATTTGGGTTTGGATTAGTACCCATAAATAATTCCCCCTAGGACCTTTATCAAACACTCATTTCTCTTATGGAAAACTTATCCCCCATATCTATTCATGGACCCTCAGCAGCTGGTATCACATTTTAATTATTTTAAAATAGAAATAAAATTTGCATATTACATTTCTTGGCCATAACCACATTTCATATCTACATTATGCATTAATTAAACTAAAGATTATAGAAGGGATGTTACAATCCCCCTCCCCTACATTTATTCATTTTTCTTGGTGCACAACACCATGCTGAAATACATATACTAATTTACATCACAATACTTAGAGAAATAAAAATTCTACCATTTTACAACTCCAATAGTAGCTCCAACCATAATCTTGTGTTCCTCTCAACTTGCTGACCCAAGGAATGTGCCCCATTCACTACTCTCAGTCCATCGGGATGCACCATTATTTTAACAGGGTTCTCAACACATGTGAATAGGAATTCTAAGATGTAGTTCTTAAACTCTAGCTGCCCAAAAATGGAGTCTTTCATTTTTGTCTTTTTTTTTTCTTCAAAATTGACAAAACATTGTGGGTATTACCTCCCACACAGTTTCCTCATGTTCCCATGTTGCATATTCGGTACCATATCATGTCCATTAAACCTTTACTATCCCTATGGATTTATTCTAGAGAAATTTTACTTTTCGGTCCAGGATGCATATTGGTTCCACCTAGAAATCCCCTTCGTCCTCCACCTAGATCACATTTCAATCAATTATGTGGTTATATTTAAACACATATTTATTTAATAATGACACATGAAATACATTGTGCACTCTCATGGATGTAGGAAATGCTAGCATGTATGCAATTGGGCCTATATTTTCTAACATCTCAAAAGTCCCACACTATCTTGTTTCCAACTTTGGGAAGGAACCCAATCTTAGTGAACTCCTCTTCACTTTCACATTAAAAAACACATGTTCTCCCACTTTAAATTCTCTGAAAACACTTTTCTTGTCTACATAAATTTTCTACCTCTCCTCGGAAGCCTTTAAATTTTGCTTGATCTTCAACATTTACTCTTCCATTTCCTTCAACAAATATATCCCACTGGCAAATTTGTATGTTGGGTTATCTCATCTCACTAGTTTGTTACACTTCCTTCCATACAATGCTTCAAATGGGATCATTTTTAATGAGGCTTGATACCCATTATTGTAAGAAAACTCTACTAAGTGGATACAATCCTCCCACTTTGATGGTCGTTCCATCACATGAATTCTGAGAATGTCTTCAATCATTATGTTGGTACTCTCTATTTTCCCATCTGAATATGGGTGATACGATGCACAAATACTTAAATTTGTCCCAAAGCCTTTGAAAAAGCCTTTCCAAAAATCAGATGTGAATTTTGGATCTCTATCTGAAACTATTTCCTTAGGCACCCATGTAGTCTGGCAACTTCTTTCATGTAGATTTCTACAATATTTGTTGCCTTGTGTGTAGTATTTCACAGAAATAAAATGTGTTTCCTTAATTTTTCCACTATCACCATGATGGAATCATGTTTTTTCACTATTCTAGGTATCTTTGTAATAAAATCAATAGTAACCACTTCCCATTTCCACTCAAGAATGGGAAATGGATGTAATAGCCCCATTGGATGTCTATGTTTGGTCTTCACCTTTTGAAACTCTAGGCATATGGCTATGTAATTAGCCACTTATTTCTTCATTATTGTCCAAAAGTATTGGCTTCTTATAGCTGCAGTTTTTCTCTGATATCCTAGGTGCCCAACATATGGTACATTGTGCATTCTCCCTCAGCACTATATTTTTCATTTCACTGAAAATGGCACATATATTTTTCCTTTGTACATGAGGATTCCATCATCTTTCATGTAATACCCATTGTTGATCCCCAATTGTAAATGTACATACGTTCTATAGGCTAGTGATCCATGATATTTTTGGCCAGAGTTCCATTGTACATATGTTTTGAGGCCAGCGTATCTATGTGATTATTAGGATGGAGACACTAGATGATAAAAGGTCAGTGATCCTATCATTATAATATTTAATCACACTGAATGATATTAATAAAAAAACACCATTGTTGCATACCAATAAAAAAAAGAGTACGTGGGGGCTATAAATCCACTAGAGGGAAAGGGGGATAATAGTCTAGGAAGAGGGTCTAAGTCAAGGGGGATCAAGCCAAGGGAATACTATAATATATTATTCGTAAAGTCTAAATTATGGGATGTATTTTTATCCTAAGTTCCTAAAGGTGGGGAACATATCTCCAAGTGGGGACAATGTAGTTCCTAGCATGACAAGTGTCAAGTTGGGAACATGCATACATAATGTGGAAACTTAGTATATTTTCCATTCATTTATCATCATTATCACTGTCATTCTTACCATTGGTACACTCCCTTCCATCCATGATTCATACCTATGCTTGGAAATATTTGAATCTTATTGTACCCAGTAATTCCTTGGTGGTTTGGGTTGAAGATGCAGGTTGTCGAGCCCTTGAGCATTCTCTTTTGGCGAGAGAATTGTTGGGACTTGTTTTCTCAATGTGATAGGCTAGTGAGTGTTTCAATACTTAGAGAAACCTTGTGTTCCAGGTAATACAACGCTATGAGACTTCATTTCCGGATTGTTAGTGAAGCCCTGGAAGGGAAGTGGGACAACCGAAGGACTGTTGAGCAGAGAAGGGGTACACTTCCTGGGGTAGGGTAGGTTGTGGGGAATGAGAGGTTGTGAGATCAGAATGGTTGTTGGAATTGCCACCTTGGCCTGATTTTAATTTTGATGCCTATTAGAACTTAATCTGGCTTAGAAATCCATTTCCCTAGTGGAGTTTTAGCCCCAACTCGGGGGTGAGCTGCTATTGAGAGTTTATGAGAAACAAAGTCTATGTCTAGGAGGAACATTTGAGGTCTGCATCTAGTTAGTGATTTAATTAAAAGATAAGTGTCTTTTATATATTTTCTATGAATTATGTGTAATTAATTATTTTATTTCTATTATGGTATTAGTGTTATAATTATACTTGAGGAATATATGCTATTAGGAATGCATGTGTGTTCATATGAAGAGCATTTTATTAATCAAATGATATCAAAGAAGAGAAAGCATTGTGTGGCATGGCCCATCTTGGGGTTGGGGATGCTACACTATGGTATGAAAGCCACAATTTCAATACTGAGCCCGCATGGGGCCATTTGTCAGCACACAAAAGTTGAATTGTAGAAATTAAATATCATAGAATGTCTACAACATGGTTGTCAAAATTATTCCCATGAAATTGGGAACAATTCATGAGGAATTTGAGGGAATTGATCTCAAGGGTTAAAATACTCGATTGTTCTCTTAGTATGAGAAATTTCAAGCATGTAATTGGTCGAATTTTGGAGTTACAGTGCATCCATGGAGAAATTGGGTAAAAATCCCCAATTTGTGAGAGAATTCGAGTGAAATTTGTGCCCATAAATGTTAATCAATTGTGTGTGGAGGTAATTGGTTGGTTGCAGGGCCAAAATTGGATACATTAAGTTTAATTTCATATTTTCATGGCATCTTGAGCAAAAATTTCAGAATTATGCAATCATGGAAAAATTCACAATTGGGAAAATTTGGGCATTTTTCCGTACATGACGTCAACATGATGTGGAGGCCATGTCGCAGTGACGTGGTGGTGATTTGGTAGAGGTTATGTGTAATACAACAATTAAAGGGACACAGTGGAATATCCATGGTGGCAGTGGCTGGAAAGTGACATGAAAGCCACATGAGATGGTGGTATAGTCAATACTATAAACCATTGTCGCATGGGAGGCAAAGTGGTTTTGGCCAAGACCATTTACCATGCAACACCATTCATAGCATGCCACGTAGCAATCAGTTTGAAATTTCACAACCCAAGGTCTGTGTTAAATATCATGCACTTTTATGATGCAACATGGCCTCTCCATCGTTGATCTCAACACATCTCAACCATTGGATCTAGGAGACATGCAAGTTCACACGCACCAAGGTAAAAGTGAAAAATGGGACCCGACCATTCATGTGACCATTGAAGGGGAACCACTTGGAAATTTGGTACACTATGTCTCTACAACTCAAATGAAAGATATTGAGGAGATATTTCCAACGAGCTAACATGTTCATAAAATTAAGCTTATATGAGGAAGTGTTTTCAGTTACACAACTATTCCTCACAGGCAGAAGGAAGAATTTAAATTTACTAGTTGAAGGGAAAAGAATAAATTTGGTGGGACCAACTCGTGCAAGTACAACATATTGATGAGAATAATATCACATGGAGGAATTTAAAAAATATTTTTCAAAAGAAATGCTTTTCTAAGTGTTACTGTGATAGGAATATAGAGTTATTTGAACTCAAGCTTGGGAGTATGACAATGGATGAGTATCAGAGAAGATTCTTATAACGATTGAGATATGTTGACTTCATCAAGGATGATAATTTTAAGATTCAAATATTCCTGAGTGGGATACCTTCAATATTCAATGATAAAATCCAATATGATGGTCCCAAGACATTGGATGAAGAAATAATGAGAGTTCAAGTGCCTCTGTGATCAACATAGAGGAAGACCAAATTTCCAAAAGGCTTGGAAAGACAAGAAGAAAGGTAATATGGAGAAAATGAAGAAAGGGTACAAGCCACCATTCATCAATAATAATTCTCAGGGGCATCCAACTCAAATTGAACCCAAAATGACAAAAACATTGGGAAAAAGGCCAAGGAAACAACCTATTAGAAGTTCAGGTTGTGAGGGAGATCACATGTATAGAGATTTTGATCACATAGGTGAAATAGTGAAGATTGATCACAATGTACAATAGGAATATACAATTGAGGACGTGGGAAGAAGCATGCCAAGGATATATGCAGCCCTGAACAACAAGTAAGTTGAATTTCAGAAACTAGTCATAGTTATATAGATCCTAAGTTGGTGGAAATATTTCATTTTCAAAGAAGAAAGCTTGAGAAATCCTATCTATTTTAGTTAGCTACATGAGCTAAAATAAGAACTGATGAGTTGGTTAAGGAATTTCCAATGGACATACATGAACTAAGAACAAAGGCAGATTTGGATATCATACCTTTGGGATCATATGATTACCTAATTGGTATGGATTGTTTGGACAAGCATCATGTTGTTTTAGATTGTTATAATATGGAATTTACTTGTTTCGATGAAGAAGGGAACTTGAGAATGATTCAAGGTATTCCAAGGGCAGTAACTATTAGAGAAATTTCATCCTTGCAACTGAAATGAAGCTTCATAAAATAATTCCAAATTTATGCAACTCATATGGAAGATGAAACTAAGGATAAAGTGATAAATATTGAAGACTATGTTGTCCTAAAATAATTTGAGGATGTATTTAAAGAGATATTGAGGTTGCTACCAAAGAGAGATATTGATTTCTCTATTAATTAGATGGTTGGAGCATCCCCAATGTCCAAAACTCCTTATAGGATGAGCACACAAGAACTAAAATAATTACAAATATAGCTTGAAGAGATTTTGAAGAAGGGATATATACGGCCAAGTGTGTCACCTTGGGGTGCCCCATTATTATTTTTGATAAATAAGGATGGAACCTTGAGGCTATGCATTGAATTTAGCCAATTGAATAGGGTAGTTGTGAAGAAAAAATATCTTTTTCCAAGATATATGATATTTTTTATCATATGAAAGATGCAAAGATATTCTCCAAGATTGACCTCAGGTCAAGATATCATAAGGTGAGGATAAAAGAATAAGATATCAACAAGATTATATTAAGAACAAGGTATGGCTATTATGAGTTCATAGTGGTTCCATTTGGGTTGTCAAATGCACCAGTTGTCTTCATGTGTTTGATGAATGCAATTTTCATAAATTACTTTGATACGTTTTTCATTTTCTTCTTGGATGACATACTTATCTACTCTAGGTCTGAAGAAGAGAATGAGAAGATGCCAGAAAAATTATATGGTTGGAGTTCCTTAGTGAATATGACTTCGAGATAAACCATATCAAAGGAAAGGGGAACAAGGTGGATGACACCAGTAGGATGGTGCATGAGATGCATGTTACAACCATTAGCATGTAAAAATATGATTTCAAAGATCTAATTGTGGAAGCTACAACATCAAATAATCATTATATGGAGACAAAAGAAAATTTGCAGCAAACTAATCTGCAACAACAAATAATAGATGATTTTAGGGGCCAAATTTCGCCAATGGGATCATTTTCCATGGTTTTTCCCAAAAACATATTTGTCAATTTCCATTTTTTTCTAAAAACTATTCACCCAAATTATATAGAATAAAATTATTTTACCTTGAAAATAGCCAAAAGTTTATAGAAATTATATTAAATCCTTAGAAATTTTAATATTTTTACAAAACTATCACCAAACATTTTACATTTTTCATATTAAGGACTAGTAATATTAGCCCATGTTTCTACATTTTAATATAAATTTCCATCCTTAAAATTATCCTTGCAGAAAATTAAAAATTATGAGCTGAGAGAGCATGGAATCCTCATGTACAAGGGAAACATATATGTGCCTAAGTCTCGCGAGCTGAGAAATATGGTGCTGAGAGAGATGCATAAGTTCCTTATGCCGAGAACCTAGGTTACCAGAAAACAATTGTAGTTGTCAAGAGCCAATTTGTTTTTCCAGGTATGAAGAAAGAGGTGGATGATTATATAGTCATATTCCTAGAATCTTAGAAGTTCAAGGCTGAGCACAGACATCCAAATAATTTTCTACATCCATTTTTCATTCTAAAATGGAAATGAGAAGTGGTGATAATTGATTTTATCAGCAAGCTGCCCATATCAATGAAGCAACATGATTCCATCATGGTAGTGGTGGATAGGCTAACCAAAGCAGCTCATTTTATTCCAGTGAAGCTAACTCACAAGGCAGCAAACATTGCAGGAATTTACATCAGATAAATTATTAGGCTACATGGTGTTCCTAACGAAATTGTTTTTGTTAGAGATCCCAAGTTCACATCAAATTTTTGGAAGGATTTATTTAAAGGATTTGGGACAAATTTGAATTTTTGCACATTCTATCATCCAGAGTCAGATGGGAAAACATAGAGGGTGAATCATGTGATTGAGGATATGTTGAGGATGTATGTGATGGATAACAATATAAATGAGAATATTATATACACTTAGAAAAAATTTATTATAATAATGGGTATCAAGAATCCTTGAGGATGAGCCCTTTTGAGGCATTATATGGTAGAAATTGCAACATGCTAGTGATTTGGGACAACCCAGTAGATAGAGTAGTGGTTGGGCCATAATTGCTCGGGGAAATGGAAGAGAAGATGGTGAAAATAAGGGAAATTTAAATGTTTCTCAAGACATGAAAAACGTTCATGTAGATAACAGAAAAACTCACAAATAGTTTAAAGTGGGTGACCATGTGTTCTTAAAAGTGAAGGCCAGGAGAAGTTCCCTGAAGTTGTGAAACTGTTCAATGTTGGTAGCACGTTATTGTGGATCATTTGAGATCCTGGAAAGGATTGGTCTTGTTGCATACATGCTTTCACTCCTGCATCCATGTGCATTCATAATGTATTACATGTGTCTTTGCTTAAAAAGTATGTTCCTAACACTAATCATGTAATTAATTGGAATGTGATTGAGGTGGAGAAAGAAGGATACTTTTGAGTTCAATCAATGTACATATTGGATCGAAAATTCAACCTACTCCAGAATCAAGAAATAGGGTTGGTAAAGGTCTAGTGGATCTATTATGGTCTTGAAGATGTAGCGTGGGAGCATGAATATGCCATGTCGGAGGAGTACCTGCATCGTTTTTAATATTTTTTAAGATTTTTGTATTGTACATGTGTATATAATGCACTGAAGACAGTGCATAAATAAGGGGGAGGGGAATGTAATACTCTTAGGTTGATCCCTAGTTGTAAATATGCATACATTCTATAGGTTGGTGAGCCAGGATATTTTAGGCCAGAGTTCCATTGTACATATGTTTTGAGGCCAAAGTGCCCATGTGATTATTAGGCCGAAGAGCCTAGATGCTAAGAGGACAACGACGCCTATAATTTTAATATGTAATCACACTCGATGGTATTAATAACTCCACTAGAGGGAAAGTGGTGTAAGAGTATAGGAAGAGGGCCTCAAGACAAGGGAATAATATAATATATTATTCCTAAAATATAAATTATTGGATATATTGTTATCCTAAGTTCTTAAAGATGGAGAATGTATCACCAAGTGGGGATAATGTATTTCCTAGCATGAAAAGTGTCAAGTTGGGAACATGCATACATAATATGGGAACTTAATGTATTTTCCAATCATTTATCATCATTCTCACTATCATTCTTACCATTCGCACACTCCCTTCCATTCATTAGTTTTCCCTGTGCTTGGAGAGATTTGAAGTTGATTGTACCCAGGAATTCCTTGTTGGTTTGGGATGAATATGCAGGTTGTTAGGATTGTGAGAATTCTCTCTTGGTGAGAGAATTGTAGGGAAGTTTCTCCCCATTGTGTGAGGATGGTAGGTGTTACAATCCTTAGAGCATCCGTTTGTTCTAGGTGATACAATGCTCTAAGACTTCATGTCTAACCTCTTGTTCAATCACTAGAAGGGAAGTGGGATAGCCAAGGGACTATTGAGCAGAGAAGGGGTACACTTCTTGGAGTGGGATAGGTTATGGGGAATGAGAGGTTGTGAGTTGGTAATGGTTGTTGGAGTTGGCCCATTGGCCTGAGTTTAATTTTGTTGTTTGTTAGACCTTAGTCTAGCTTAGGAAGCCATTTTCCTGGTGGATTTTTATCCCCAACTCGGGGGTGACCCACTGGTGATATTTTATGAGTAGAAGAGTCTATGTATGAGAAGAACGTCTGAGGTATACATCCATTTGGTGATTTGATTAAAATATAAGTGTCTTTTATGTACTTTTTTATGAATGTTGTGAAATTAATTATGTTATTTATGTTATGGTATTATTGTTATAATTATACTTGAGGAATATATGTTGTTAAGAATGCATGTGTGTTCATATGTAGAGAATTTTATTAATTAAATGGTATCAGAGAAGAGAAAATTTTGTGTGGCATGGCCTAGCTTGGGGATGGGGATGCTACATTTTAGCTCATAATTTTTAAATTTTTGTTGTAAATTGCTTTGTTATGATGTTTATTATATTTATAAATATTGTTGATTTGAGTTTGTTGTTTCTAAAATTATGTATTTTAAATCACATATGTACATGATAATGGCTATAATAGGCATCTCATGTGATTTTTTGTTGAGGTCATCAACCACTTGGTTTTCCTTGCCTTTGATATGTTTGATTTTAAATTCATATTCGCTCATAAATTCAAGTCATCTAGTTTGTATGGAATTTAATGTGAGTTGTCCAAACAAATGTTTCAGACCACAGTGGTATGTCCTTAGCTCAAATATTCAACCATTGAGGTACTTTATCCACATTTTTAGTACATGTGTAATTGTTTCTAATTCCAAGTCATGTGTATCATTGTTGGACATGCATTTTGGATACAATTTTCAGGAAAATCCTAAGTATGGAGGATAGACATAAATAGAAGAAATAGTATAAGTCAGGAGAATAGTGCACAGTAAAGGCACATGCAAGATCAGAAGTGCACAGTAAAATCATACTTAGAAGAGAATAAAGCATGAGGATAAAGCTAGAGAAACAGAAATATAGCAGTTCGGCATGTCAAAAGAATAAAGACGTGAAAAAGAAGGAAGAACAACAATCTAGAGTGAAAAAGTAGCATGTAGACGCAAAAGCAGGAAAATTCATTATGAAAAGCAAGCCAACACAAGTGGTCATGAGTCAAAATGAGTTGTAATAGGGTTTTGGGGAATAAGAAAAGTAGGATTTTGATCCCTAGAGTCCATGTATAAATATGTAATGTGTTGGGAAGATAGGGGTGTTGATCCATTATATTCTATTCAGGTTGGTTCACAAAGAGAGTGAGTGAATAGACTGAAAATGAGAGAGTCTATGTGTAAGTGAAGAAGGAGAGTTGCAGAGAGAGGCTTGCACTACAGAGCGGCTAGGAAATATGGAGAGAGACATAGCAAGATGTCTCTATTGTAAGCGCAGTGTGCAAGCCTGAAACGATTACAAAAAGAATAATAAAGAAGACAATCACTATGGACATATCCAAAAGTTGGGTGAACCATGTTAATTACTGTGTTTTCTTGTATTTTATGTGACTGATCATGAATATTCTCTTTATGTATGTTAGACTAGATTAGTCTACTATATGATCACTATGTAGTAATTATGAATGTTACAAAAAATGGTTTATGTTGCAATCTACAATATAATGGTACTATATAACTAAATTCACTAAGTAACCAAGGAAGAAAAAATACAGGATAGTCATAATAGAACAAATAAGTATGAATGAATAACATGACCTCCTCCCATTCCCTCACTATTGCAGAAACTTGGTTCCTACAACCCCAATAGATTCCTCAGGTGAGACTTCACTTACATGCAGGTGATGTCGAAAGGACCAGTGTCTGAAGGGTTTTGTTGGTTAAGATAACTTGAACCCAAGGTATTACAATTGTGCACCAACAAATGATTTTGTTTTCGGGACCCAGAATGTGTCATTGAGGGAATGTTTTAGAGGCCGACTAAGAAAGAGATCTTAGAATGGATAGAAGGGAAGGAACGAGAATTTTCTCGAAAAGAGAATAGAAACCCTCAAATGAGTGATGATCAATGGATGTAAAGGTATTTGTACACAGACATGCATGAGATTTTCTTTCATGAATTTTTGATTGTTTTGATCGAGTGGTTAGAAAGATTAGTGGAGAATACTAGAAGGTACTGAACCGTAGCATTGAGGAACTAGACTCCTGCGTTGGTAAGATAGTTGAATTTTGTAAGTAATAAGACTTCTCACACAATTGAATTCTGGATGGATAGTATATTGGGAGGTTATATTACAGAATTTGCAGTGGATTGTACCCAGTCATATAGTGTTGCATAGAGGGATTTCTTCAAAGGTCCGCATGGAAGGTTCATGAAATTGTTGGGTATGTGGATAAAGATGTTGTTGTGTGATAAGTGTGTGATGAAAATGGAGTCAGATTTCTAAGGGGATTTGTGAACATATGGGAACCATGGGATGACAAGTGGATCATCTGAAGGTAGAAAAGAATGAAGGAATAAATGAAGGAAGGGAGGGATTGAGGATGCAGAGAAATGAAGAAGTGGTATCAGAAGAGGAAGAAGATTTAGGGATACTGTGTAGTCGAAGAAGGTATAAGATATGAAAGACTGGGGCTAAGAAAGGAGAGTCTCACAGTGAGCATGAGGGAAGAGAGCCCTGCATAATTTTCCATATCGTAGAAATATCGTACATAAAAGAAGATGAAGATAATCCTCAGTGAAATCTTGTAATAGAATAATTGGTAAGTCCTACTCATATGGGATCCTGTGTCAATTCCATGACCTCGTGTTCGTCACCTAGATTAGAAATCACATTCGAGGATTTTTCAAAATAATTCATAGTTAGTAAGAGAGGACAGAGTAGTAGTAATCAGAACAGTGGAATCAATGCGTAGAGTTAGAGTCAACCAACATTGCCTAGGGGAGGTACTACACAAAGAAACATGGAAGGGGTAGACAATACCCTCATACTACATGAGTTCTAGGAATTTGGGTCAGAGGACCCAGAACAACATCTATTTTTCTACGAGACAATTTGTGATGTAAAGAATGTTCAGGATGAGGCCATAAATATTATGCAATTAGCAACAAAATTTATAGGCCTCTTATTAATATGGTACATGAAACTGTAGAGTACCACACATATAATACAAGCCATCACTTTATCAAAAGTTAGACAAGCATTGTTGAAATGTTTCAATAATACAAAGTCTGAGTGACAGTACACTACAGAGTTGAAGGAGACAAAATAGGTGTAGATTGAATAAGTCTGGGATTATGACCAATTTTTTAAGGATCCGATGGGAAGATTGACATTCCAGATACCTGGTCAACAAAAACAAGAATGGTTTACTAGAGGACTTATACCACACACTTGTAGGTCATTGATTCAATAGAAGGTTGTGTTTCATCTTAAAGCCTTGGAGATTGCAATAAAATTTGAATCATCCCCTGTAGGAGATAGTGAAGGTATGACACAAGTCCAAAAAAGTTAGCTACTTTGACAATTAAATTGGTAGAAATAATAAAAGGGAAGGAGAAATGGGAACAAATATGGTGTACAAAGTGTAGGACTAAAGGCTACCATAAGGATGAATGCCTAGAATTCACGTAGTATTTGGAGAATGGAGCATCGAATCCATTACCAGGAGGGGGATTTTGTGAAATATGTAAGAAATGGGAATATTATCCAAATGAGTGTCCATTACTACAGAAATATCAAACTACACCAAGGAACTTATTTTGAAACTTTTGCAAGTCATTTGGACATGAAGAGAAGGATTGTCATGCATTTGATTTGATGATAAAGCCCACTTCAGATATGTATAAGAGTTAGGAGGATAATTTTGCGACAGAAGGAGGTGTTCCATAGTATAATAATCAGAGAGGATTTAACCCATGAATTAGAGGAGATTTTGATAGAGGTCGAGGCAAAGGAAATTTTCTCAGAGGAGGTAGAGGATCGATAATGTGTTACAATTGTAATCAACCAAGACACTGGGCTCGTGACTTCCCAAACCCTTGTACAACCTGCACATATTGTAGAGAATTGGACCATGCAATAGAAGATTGTCCTGAACTGTTGGCGAAGTGGAAAGCATGAGGGAATCCAAACCAAAATCCAAATCATAATGTACAGAATATATCAGTTGAGACACACAATTAAAGACCTAGGATTATAGTTGTTATTCATGAAGGAACTAGAATAGGGGATGATGTAGTGAATGGAGGGAAGTAGGCTGAACAATGGGTAAGAAAATTAGCAGGACCTATGATGAAATTCAAACCTCAGCAAGAAAAGGATATGTATCAAAGGGAAAGAAAATAGATAATAGGATCGGATTGGGTAGCATCAACACCATTTGTGCCCCTTGTCTGTGATCGTACTAGGCCAGAGAAGCCACTTGGGAAGATAAGTACTCTAAGAGAATTCCTGAGAAGTTCTGTAGAGTTAATGAAATATGAAACTACATTGAAGGCATTATGTGAAATGATTTATCATTGTGCACAAGAAAGGGAAATTCCTATCGCACAGAAGGCAGTGAAACAAGTACTGCACAGAAAGAGGACCAATGGAGACTTCATATTAAGTTTGAAAATTGGGGAATATGATGTGGATAATGTTATCTTGGACTTGGGCTCTGATGTGAATGTGTTACAAAATCAGACCTGGGAGATGATGGGGAAACCCAAGTTTATTTGGTCTCATGTTCTGATTGGTTGATTGACAGGAGTACCTGTGAATATAGATGGAGTGCGCAGTGTAGCATACTTTGAATTCATTGAGATCATGGATAATATTCAACCATATTCAACACTGATGGGACTTGAATGCAAATTTGATAATCAGATAATTATTAATTTGAAGAGTAGGTAAAGGATATTTGAGGTAGGATACTTGAAGTTTACTGTACCATTGGACCCAACAGAAGGAAAGAGGTGCATAGAGATAGAAAGAGGTAACGAAATTGAAAACCTGTATAACATGATTGCATGGATGGATGATTATGTTAACCCCACTAAATATGGTGTGCTAAGTTGGAGAAGTATTAGTTTGTGTGCATAAGATTCAGAGGAAGGTATGAAACATTAGCAGTAGAGGATGCATGAGGTATCAACTAGACGACGTGCACACATAACTTGATCATTGCACTAGATGGGGACAATGTTATGTGATCCACCCATGTATGATGGACTAAATGATATAAGCTCGTTTGTAAAGTAATTTTAGTTGCAGGTACCCAAACAAAAAAAAAATTGGTACTAGATGTTGTCCTGAAATCTACATCGGCTAGGTGGTGGGATGCACATAAAGAGGGGATGGAAGATTAGTTGTAGTGTATAAGAATAATGCAAGTGAGATTTTGTACCAACTTAGGGAATATTGCACAGACGTATATAGGGATAAGTGACCCAGTAGATCACGTGGAGTAGTGCAAAAATAGATGGAGTTTGACACTAAAGGAGGAATGGATACATAGGTTTACACATACCCTAGATACAATTTCAAAGAATTGGTATTTGGAAATGGAAATGTGCAGAGAAACAAAAAAATGGAATGAGTTGAATCAAAATTTCAAGGTAACATTTACATTTGAACACGAATATCCACTAGTAAATGTAGTGTTACAGGTTATTCAAACCAATATCTTCTCAGAAAAAGGGTCAGTGGAGGTGGTACCAGTATGTAACGCACTCAGAGATTCTATGATTGTCCATGAATTACTAGAGTGTTAAAATGTCACTAAAGACGAACATGATGAGGAATATCCAAGGAATGTGAAAGTACCTAAAATTAAGGGAGAGAATGCAATAGAAGGGCCAGAGCTTGAGTTTGTTGCATACACACAACCAATAAAGACACGGAAGGTAAACATTGGGATCACAGAGAGTCCAAATTTTGTGCAGATAGGAGATTATTGGAGTGATGAAACTATGGATAATATTGCATATTTATTATGCATGTATTAGGATCTATTCCCAACTACATTCTCATAAATGAAGGGGATAGTTGGGGAATTAGGAGAAATTAAGATCCCTTTGAAACTAGGTGCTAAACGAGTGTGACAGAGACCCTAAAGATTAAATCCGACTTACAAAGAGAAGGTGAAAGAAGAAATAGACAAGATGTTGGACACAAGAATCATTGAAACAGTGGTTGAATCAAAGTGGATAAGTCCAATGGTGGTATAGGATAATAAAACTGGAGGTATTAGGATTTGTGTAGATATGACGAAGTTGAATGATGCATGTCTACATGATCCTTTTCCAACATCGTTCACAGATGAGGTACTGGAGAATGTAGGAGGGAAGGAGGCTTATTCTTTCACAGATGGATTATGAGGGTACCATCAGATCAAAATTTCACAGGAATATAGGTATACGACTACTTTTATGATAGAGTGGGGGATTTATCAGTACACAGTGATGTCCTTTAGCTTGAAGAATGCACCTACAGGATTTTCAAGAGTTGTGGTGGAATATTTTAAGGAATTTATTCATAAATTCCTTGAAGTGTACTTGGATGATTGGATTGTGTTTAGTTTATTAAAATATCACACATAAGTACTTAGGTTAATGTTGGATAGGTGTAGAAAATGTCATATTTCATTGAATTTGAAGAAATGTTTTTTTTGCACACCTTTTGGAATTGTGTTGGGCCATGTGGTCTGCAAACAAGGCTTATTAGTGGATCCTTCCAAGATTGCAGTGATTATGTATTTACAACCACCTACATCAGTCAAACAATTGATGGAAACTCTGGGTCACAAAGGATATTACAAGAATTTTATCAAAGGTTATGCACAAATTACAAAACCTATGGAGAATTTTTTGAAGAAGGAAGTGAAGTTCCAATGAAATGAGGACTGTCATAAGGGATTGGACACCTTAAAGGAGAAACTAGTAACCGTGCCGATTTTGATCTTTCCATATTGGAACAAGGAATTTCATGTTCATGTAGATGCGTCGTCTATATATTTGGGTGTAATGCTATCACAACTAGGGGAAGGAGACATAGATCACCCAATTGATTTTGCAAGTAGGAAGTTGTCCATAGCAGAGAAAAATTATACTACCATGGAACGAGAAGGATTGGCAATGGTATACACACTGCAGAAGTTTTGAAATTATTTATTGGTTTCTCACTTTAATATGTACACAAACCATTCTGCACTAAAATACTTAGTGAACAAGCCAATGTTGGGGGGCGAATATGCAGGCGATTATTGATGTTTCAGGAATATGATTTTGAGGTTGTTGTGAAGCCAAGAAAGTTGAATGTAGGACCTGATCATTTATCATGCACACTATTAGGAGAATATGCAGGGAACCTAGATGATAGCTTACCAGATGCACAATTATTTGCATTTAATATGGTGGAAAACTACTTCACAGACATCATGCAGTTTCTAAGTACATGAATGGCCCCATTAGAAATTAAAGTTGTGCAGAAGAAACAATTAGTGGTTAAAACAGTAGACTATCAGTTGATTGTAGGGAACTTAATATACAAGTTAGGTGCAGATGGAATATTGATATGATGTGTGGTGGAGCATGAAAGTCCTATGATAATCACAGAAGCACATGAATGGATTGCAAGAGGACACTATGTAGGTAAATAAATTGTGAATAATATTTTGTGCACTGGGCTCTGGTGGCCCACACTTCATAAGGATGCTAAGGAATACTCTCATTCATGAGATGTTTGTCTAATGGTAGGAAATCCATCCAGGAGGGATGAAATGTTGTTACATCCACATGTTACATTACAAGCATTTGATAAATGGGCAATATACTTTGTTGGACCAATCCACCCATCAGCAAGAAGATCAAGATCCAAGTATATAATCACCACGACAGAGTATTTGACCAGATGGGAAGAAGCAACACTAGTCAGAGACTGCACCATGAAAACTATTGCATGATTTCTATTCGATAATGTAGTCGAATGATTTGGATGTCTGGGAATATTACTCAGTGATCAAGGAACACACTTCTTGAATAAGACAATTGCAACGTTGACTGAAGAATTTAAATTTCATCATCAGAAGAGTACTCCATATTATCCTTAGGCTAATATATCTCAAACTGTTCACCAAAAATCATATATCTATCCTAGTGTTCGTCAAATACATCAACGGACCAATCATCTGCATGCACATGGTGACATCCACTGTATCTAAAGAAGTATCACTCAATAACTTCAGGTTCGTCACCATCGGTGTGGAAATGGATTTACAATCCATAATATCAAATCTCTTCAGGATTTATACTGCATATTTTCCTTGGCATAGTAAAATGTCATCGAATTTCTTCCACACCTCTAGACCCAAAAAGCAATGCATCATACCTAGGTATTTCATCTCAAACTCAAATGCAAGCTTTCTCTTGCACTCTGTGATGAGCTTCTTGTCCCCTGTTAGAAAAAATCATCCACATATAACAGTAATATCACTATTCCACTATCCTCAACCTTGTAGTAAATATTAGGATCTACTTTACTCTTGGTAAATCCCAAGCTCATCATAAAAATGTCAATTCTATCATGCCATGCCATGGGTTCTTGTTTCAACCCATACAAGTCTTTCTTCAATCTACACGCATGATTTTCTCTGTCATGTGTCTCAAACCCTTGTGGTTACTACACATACACTTCTTCCTCCACTACACCATTCAAGAAGGTTGTATTCACATCCATCCAATGTACCTTCAATTCATAATTATAGCTATCACAAGTATAGCTCTAATCAAAGTGTAACTCGCCAGAGGAGAAAATGTCTCCTCATAATCTATTCCTTCTTTATGGGAGAATCCATGAGACATGAACCTTTCCTTTCATTTCTCGATACTACCATATACTGAGTTCTTTTCCTTGTAAATCCATTTGGAACCCACAATTGATTTCTCTTTCAGTCTCGGAACCACATCCCAAACATCATTCTTAATGATGGACTGGTATTCCTCAATCATGACATCCTTCCATACTTTCTTTTATGCAACCTCTTCATAACAAGTAGGCTCAACATCAATTATATCACATAACAATTCCACATAACTGGAATATGGTCGAGGTTTCTTTCTTTCTATGAAAGATCCATATTGGGAACCATACTTCTCCACATCCTTAATAATTTCATGAGCCCAAGATGGTCTTCTTTTCTTTGTATTTTTTTTTGTTGTTCTTTGTGGTTCTTCCATGTCATGGTCCTATGGACCATGCTCCTCGGGCACAACATCATTACCACCATATGAGTATGCAACTCTAGGAGCTTCAGGTTCCTTATCATGGATCTCCTATGTATGATGTTTCCTTGATCTACTGAAGGTTACATCCACATCAAATTTAACATCTCTTCTAATATCAATCTATCTATAACCAGGTATGTAGACTCTATATGCCTTCAATATTTCACTATATCGAAAAAATAGACCCTTCTTTCCTGAAGGATCCAAGTTTGATATCTTATCCTTGGGAACATGCACATACACTAGACAACCAAATATCCACAGGTGGTTGACCTTTGACTTTTCTCCTGTAAACATTTATTCTAGTATCTTGTTCCCAAGTGCACAGTGAGGACTTTTGTTCTACACATAAACAATAGTCTCAGTTGCTTCTTCCCATAGGTGCATAGGAAAGTATTTATCATGAATCATTTCCTTTACTACTTCCATTATTGTTCGGTTCTTTTTTTCTGCTACCACATTCTACTGAGGATTATATGGAGTAGAGAGCTCCCCCTTAATCCCAACTTCTCTGCTAAGTGAAGTGGTTGACATCGGTCCACACATGTATGAATGAATGATGTCCAAAAATCCTTTGGCTTTGTTGTCACTAATTGGAAACATAATCTTCATGTTCTTTCCTTCTACACATCCTTTGCATGTTCCTTCATGATCCACCTAGATCTCTAGAAAACCTATTACCATCTTTCTTATGATTGGTAATGCTTTGTAGTGTAAGTGAGCGAACCATCTATGCCATAGCTTAGTTGGATTTATTGTGTTGTGTACTAGTATTGAATCTGAGTGTCCCTTCAACTTGTATAGACCTCCTTCTTGGCAACCAATCAAAATAGCATTATCAAGAGTCTTTCCTCTTGGCCACATGAGAACTTCACCATCAATAAAAGAGACTTTGAATCCTTTATCTTCCAATGTTGAGATGGAAATGAGATTTTTCTTCAAACTAGGTACATACAAGGCATCCTCTATCTTTAAGGGTTTTCTGGAATCTAACCTGTAGGAGGTTTATCCTACTCATTTGACGAGATACTAATAGTCATCACTAAGATTTAACTTATGAGGTGAATCTTTTTGAACCAGATCTGAGAGATAAACCTTGTAACCGGTCATGTTCTTAGAGGCACCATTGTCAACTAGCCATGTGTCACTTCCATGAGTGATTGTTCCTGTAAGAGTTGATATCAATACATGTTCTTCACTTGAATCATAATATTTTGTTATTTTTGGAGCAATTTCATTATATTCTATGGCATGAGCATGATGTCTCTTATTTTGTCCTTTTCTAGCCTACTCTTTCTTGAGAGGAAAATTTATTGCAATGTGTCCCATCTTCTGGCAACATTAGCATTTGTAGCTAGAGTAATCCTTTTGATACTTTCATGATCTTTGAAAATTCTTGGGGGGATCATCCTCTTCCTTGATCTTTCCTTTTCTTGCATGTACTGCTAGAGATTGGTCATTATTTCCCAACTTCTCTTATCTTGTTGCCAGTCTAGCTTCTTCTTGAGTGTAATATTCCCACATCCTGCAGAACTTCATTAGATTTCTTCTAGAACAGATTCCTTGAATAAATGATTCCCAATATTTTAGGAGAACATTCAATGTAGTCATTACTAGCTCCACTTATTCTATTGTGTCTCCAATAGCTTCAAGTTGTTCTTTGATTTGAGACACCCTTGTGAAGTAATATTGAATGGTTTCTGAATTTTGCATCTTCACATTCTTGAGTTGAAACCTCAAGGTCATATTTCAGTTGATATTCTTGCCTTCATACAATCGGGATAAGGAATCAAACATTTGTTTTGGAGTATTCAATGATGATGCATGTGGGATCAAGTGATCCCTGATAGAATTTGCAATGATCCTCTTTTCCTTAATAGATTTTTCTTGTGCTTTTCCTTAGCTTCATCTCCCTCTGGCTCTGCAACTTCTTCTTCAATAAAAATTTCTAGATAATTTTCCTCTAGATGAGCATCACTCTATACTTCCATGATTGGAAATTGTCATCACCCTCAATATTTTCATCAGTCTTAGTATTGATAATCATTTTTCCCTAGGCACTAGAAATATGACAAAAAAATCAATATTTTTTAGAAATGGAATTTGAACTTACCAGTGGGTGTGATATGCCAAGGTGACCTCCTTTGTCAAAGAATCGACTTCAAATCATCCTTTAAATGTCAGATACCTTGAACTAGAATTTTATGAGAAAACCCTAATTTCTCAACTTCATAAATTTGAAAATATGATCTGGGGAAGAGATGTACCCTACTTAGGTGACCTTCTTGGTGGGTGTAGTAAGTACTCAATGAGCTTAAAAATGGGGGAAAATGAGGATATTCCTTCTAGCGGTTAGACTGTGACAAAGGAAACCAACTCTGATACCATGTTAAAATTTTGATATGCTTGTTTAACCACAATCAATGTCACATCATTGTCACCCAACCATAGGCATTCACATATGCCTACCCCGAGCATAATAACATTTTCTTACATAGAATGATTTCAGAAAGTCCATGCTATAACCAATAGATAAACCCTAACCAAAAAAACCATTGTTGCAACAACAACACAATACCAATAGAGCGTACCTTTGTCAATGTTTCATGAAAACCTGCACAGGAGATCTAGCTAAAGCATGCACAAACAAAGCTTATCAAGAAAAGGAAGAGAGATTCAATATGGAAGAATGAGAAAATATATTCACACTACTCCAATGAGCTAATGATTGATACATAGATCATGATCAATATGATACAATGAAGGAGTGAAATACACTCATACATAGGGCAAAGCATTCCATAATTAAGAAAAACAATCAAGCAGTTAACTTTCCTTAGGAATGCATGCATGCATAATAGTGATGGTAAAAATAGAAAGTCTAAATAGAACTAGTCAATTAACTCCTACTGAACTAGTGTGTCGAAAATAGAAATTTCTCCAACACCCCCCCTAAACATCACTATGGAGTAAAAAATGAGTCCTGACTACTAGGCCATTTTAGGTACTCATGTACAATG
>ML824312.1:0-42405 GCA_009831015.1 Picea engelmannii | reverse complement strand
CAAAAGATAATGTATCAAAAGAAGAAAATGACAGTTGCTAGGTAACTATGTTCTTCACTGCAAGACGATCCCGCAAAGTTTGAAACTTCTGCTCATTGAAAGTCTTCGTGAAGATGTAGAAATCTTTATGGATCTGATGAAGTCCTTTGGCAAATTGTCGGGCCTTGTACTTCTTGATCCTATGGACCCATTTGCACCTGAAAATATTCATTTTTGGTGGATGTGGAACCAGATTCCAAGTCTGGTTCTGTAGGAGTGAGTCATACTCCTTCTACATGGTTGTTTGCCATAATGGATTTCCCACAACCCTATTGTAGTTGTGTGGATCAGTAGATTGAACCATATAGCAATGCATGGGCATCACAGGTTCTGAAGTTGAAAATACATGAAAAGGATCCTCATGTTGAGATCAAGTCCTCCTCGAATCTAATGGATTCCCTGCAAGGTTTCCTGTTGCTTGAAGTGTGGTATGTGCCTTCTTGGGCATCTGCTGAAGCTTCGGCGCTGGCTTCTTATCTGGATGTACTACGTGCTTATTTCCATGTACATAATCAAAGTGTATGGAATCATCTCTAATGTCTAAAACTGATGGAAGAACAAGAGTATATGCATGTTTCAGTGGAGGTGCATGCAAAGTACTCTCCTTATGTGTAAGTAGAATAGAGGAGTCATCGTCAGAAAACTTAGTGAATTTATACAACCTTGACTTGTGATCCACCTCACCAATTGCAATAATGGAATTGTCATGCATGTCAATTACTGAAACTAAATCTGATGTAAATTCAACCTTTTTGCCTTTCTGAGTGATCTGTTAAACTAAGAGCAGATTCATAGAAAGATTTAGAACATGTAAAACATTCTCAAAACTGCCATTGTGGATTTCCACTGTCCCTTCTCCTGCTACTACTACTGGAGTATCATCCCCCATGAGAATAGGGGGTCTTGAGCATGGACTCAATGAAGATAAAACTTCCTCTTTTGGTGCCATATAATGGGATGCACCAGAATCTATAATCCATGAATCAGATGAGGAATTAATTGCAACCAGAGCATCATGATTACCTTTCTTAGGAGCAGGATCTTCTTCCTTCCGCTTCTTGACTTCCTCTGGAATGAAGTTTCCAAGGTTGTTCTGTTGAAGTGTCTGTGCCATAAGATTGATCTATTTCTTCATGCATGTGGATTCTTCATGAGTCAGTTTATCGCAGTAAGTGCATTTCTTTCCTTTCTTGTTCTTCTTGGAATCTGAAGAGTCTCTGGAACCTGAACAATTGTTGAAGGGTTTGGAATATCCCTCCTTCCTATTCTGTTTGAATGACCCTTTTCCATCCTGCATGGTGAGTGAATGTGCTTTGGGATCTTTCATGAGGCCCATATGTATGAGTTTTGTCTGCTCTTGTGTAAGAGACTCAATGAACTAAGCCAACGTAGGCATTTTCCAATTTGTTCAAAAAAGACATCTGCCAGAATGGAAATTGGAGACATATATAGTGTATTCTGGTCCTAGCTTGGCCAAGATTGTTAGAATAAGTTGTTTCTCTTGTGTAGACTTATCAATACCACATTCACCCAAGCTTAATAACAAAGATTTAAATTTAGTAAAAAAATCTTTTATATTATCAAAACTTTTAGGGTCTAAGGTATTCAACTCTACCTCAAGCATATGACCTCGCATCTCATCCTTCTTTCCAAAGAGTCCTTCCAAGGTGGTCCAGATCTCATTTGGAGTCTTGCATGCGGCAGCATGAAACCACAAATCAGTGGATATTAACTCAAGAAGTAGTCCTGTGGCCTCATCCTTACGGTTTGCCCATCTCATCTTCTCAGTCGCTGATGTAGGTTTTGTTTCTATCGCCATCGTCAAATTATACAATCCTTTCCTTCTGAGTTGGAATTTTGCCTTGGGCTTCCAATCAAAATAATTGTATGGTGTGAGGATTACCACCAAGTTTGACTGTATAATAGTTGTCATATCCATCTCTCCCACTGATTCCAAGAACCCCTAAAAATTTACTCTCAATCTGCAAGTGAAAAAAATAAGAAATTAAAAATTCATATCAGTTTCAGGAGATGATCTTGCGACTTACTTTCTGAGCAAACGGTGAGGAATCTCACTGAACGGTTGAAAACCCACTTCTAAAATGCGTCGATTTACTTTCTTCATGGACAGTTTCCTCCAAAACATAATATTTTGGGAGCAATGACAGTGGAAAGGTACGGCCAGTGATTCGTACCAATTTCATGAGGCTATCTTGCGGCTCACTTTCTGAGCAAACGGTAAAGAATCTCGCCAAACGGTTGAAAACCCACTTCCAAAATGGGCCAATTTACTCTCACTATGGTTCATTTCCTCAAAAACATAATATTTTGGGAGGAATAATTGCTGAAAGTTACGACCACGGATTTAGCTCGCCGAAACCCTGATTTTCCTTATTCTTTGGCTTGTCTGGCTTGCTCCAAGCAGCATAGCTCTGATACCATGTCAGTGTTTCATGAAAACTTGCACAGGAGATCTAGATAAAACATGCACAAACAAAGCTTATCAAGAAAAGGAAGAGAGATTCAATATGGAAGAATGAGAAAATGTATTCACACTAATCCAATGCGTTGATGATTGATACATAGATCATGATCAATATGATACAATGAATGAGTGAAATACACTCATATATAGGGAAAAGCATTCCATAATTAAGAAAAGCAATCAAGCAGTTAACATTCCTTAGGAATGCATGCATGCATAATAGTGATGGTAAAAATAGAAAGTCTAAATAGAACTAGTCAGTTAACTCCCACTGAACTAGTGTGTCAAAAATAGAAATTTCTCCAACAACCTTTACCAAGAGAAAGAGATACCAAAAATATATGTGCCCTAGATGCCATTGTTGCTCCTTAGACTTGCACCCTAGTTTCTGCCACAGTTGATCCTTAGACTTGCACACTATTTTCTAAGTGGGTGAGTGTATCTAAATGAGCTAGGCGCCTCCTTATTTATACTAGCCTATCCAAGTGACTTTTCCAGGTGGGGACAACTTCTCTTTCTAGGGCCTTCTATTTCTTTATTAGTATTCCCCTTAGGCTGACTTCTCTTCTAGGGTTTTCACACATCTGTTTAATGGTTCTCTTACTCTTGGAATATTATATTCTAAGCACAAAGGTTACACTTGGAAGTTAATACTTCACGTAGCTACCAGAACATCAACAAAACAAACAAAAAGTAGAAAAAGGAGGAAAACAAACAAAAAGTAGAAAAAGGGATGAAAAAAGGTAAAAAGGGAAACTCGAGAAGAAATACAAAGGTAGATAGCAAGAAGTATCGCATAGAAAAAGTGAGTGCTTTGCATATGCAAGAAACAACACATAAAACTTTAGGTACGCACAAAAGAAACACGTGGAATATGATGTCTTGACCATTAAAGGCATTAAAAGGGAGGAAACGACGGTTAAAGACAGATTAATGTTAGGTCATAATGACAACATGTAGCCATAATTGGAAACAAACATTGGGAATCATGACAGATTGGCAGTACGAGGTACAAATCCAATGGAAGATATGGCAATAAAGAAATAATAAATTAAGGATTCATCACACAACTAGCTAATTAGATAGTTAATTTAGGCACAAATTGACATGGACAACTGGCAAAGATACACAAAATTTGTGAAAGGTTGATAATCATTGGTTATTGTCACTAAGAGTTGCATGTGAGTAACAAAGAGCCGAGAAAAACCACGGAGCCAAAGCAAATTTTCATTGGTAACCAGGTTACAAAAATGTCACCACCAAAAGAAACAGTGTATGTGCCAAAGAAATTTCAAATAAGAGAAAAACCAGTAGAACCAGAGGTTGAGGAGACTCCAGGAGCATCATCATCGGAGTTGACATTTCTCTGAGACTACATCCCACCAAGGAAGAACAATGCCCCACCAGTAACATTGCAGAAGACTCACTACTATGATTTGGTGACGCTATACATCCCATAAGGGGTCATCATGGATGAAGACATGCTAGGGAGGATGTCGCAACTCAAATATCCATATGATGATATTATAGACGTGGAGACATTCCATGAACTTGCATCGCACCACTAATTAGAGATGAGGACATATCCAACAACAAACCATATCATACTTTTGCTAAAGTTATGGACAAGAGGACTGGAGCGAGCATGAATGCTAAACTTGTTCGACATCCATCATTTTGGTCGGAGCAACGAAGTAAATGCATGCATCAAGTTTCTCTTAACTTGTGTGCATGGAGGATATTTTTGGCTAGACAAAACAATTTCAATAGATATAGACTTTATTTCAAGGATCACAGGATTACCAACATAGGGACAAGATCCAAACTCGTTGTTTGAAGACAAGAAAACTGATAGGACTCTATCAGAGACCATGAGGTAAAAATTCCATATATTTCGAGGGGTGCACGGGTTGGATGTGTCGAGTATATGTGACCCAACCGTAAGTCTTGCAACATAGGTGTTGGGCCATGGAATTGTCATCCTTTTACATCCTCTTTCCATATTTTAATCCCTTCTTGCTTATCCATAACCTCGTATTAATGTTTATTAATCCATTTTAATGTTTATATGCAGGATTTAGAACCAAGTTCTTTTCCATTGCATTTATTTAGTATTTCATATAAATTACAGTTAAATATTAGAGAGGTAACTAGTTGTCACTATTGTTACTCCTACAAATGAAGATTCATGATGTGGGTTCTTAATATTTATTGCATGAGGATTTATTGAGTCAAAATATGCTTATCCTCAAAATATCTCAACAACCCAAATCGTACTTTTTGAGAAATCAAGTTTTCACGATTTGTTGCAACTCCTATTTGTTGTTACTTCTACATCATCACTATTGTTACTCCTATAACTAAATATCTACGAATTGGGTCCTTGAAAATTTTCAAATGAGGCATTATTAAGTCAATATAAGTCTATCCTCAAAATATATCAACAACCCAAATCGTACTTTTTGAGAAATCAAGTTTTCACAATTTGTTGCAACTTGTTGCAACTCTGAACAATGTTGCAACTCCCAGCTCCCGTGTTGCAACTCTTAATAGGTCCGCAACTCTTATGATGCAACTCGCCCAAGGAACCTTGAGCCGTTGGAGCCATGATCCAACACTGAAAAGCTCAATCCATCGGAACTGTGAGCCATGATGTCACATATTTTTCATTTATGGATTTATGCAACAATAATACTATTCCAAGAAAAATCAAAGATATGGAGTTAATTTTGCAATTCCAAGACAAAATATTGGTATGAGTGGTTGACCAAGAATCTTGGAATTCTTGGGAAAAAGATCTTGGAGTTATTTATTCTTTGATAATTGTTAACAAAAGATCGTGAAATTCTTGAGCAAAATATCTTGTAGTTATTTATTATTTGATAATTTTTAGAAAAAGATCTTTAAAGTTATTTATTAATTGCTAATTTTTAGCAAGGATCATGGAAACTATTCATTATTTAGGAAATTATTGTAACCACTATGGATTTATTAATTTCATAAGTGGATTTATTTAGATATTTGTTATTTCTAGTTTCCATTGAATTTATGTATACAAGAGACGACTCTCTCCATTATTCGAGGACTCTTAGAGCAATGTCCAAATGGAAATGGAATAATTCAATGAGTTTTTATTTTAATTTTTGTTTTATAATTTCTGTGGTCTGTGATTTAATTAGTTCGTTTGATCGATTTGCTTTGCATGTTTGCAAAATATTGATTTATTTTTATTAGATTTTAATTAATCCATTCAATTTATTTCTCTTGCATAATTGTAATGGATTGATTTATTTCAATTAGCTTAGCTAATTTAATTAATTTATGTTGTGATTGTTGATGTAGAATAACATCAACACATTATTCTATGGAGGCAGGGCCCACTCCAATATAATAGAGTTTTGTGTAGCTTAGATGGTTTCCTTCATTTCGTGTTGTGTAATTTCATTATGAATTCACGTAGGATTTATTTTATTTAATTATGTAACTAGTTTATTGATTCAATTTGTTCATATAATTAGATTACTCATGTGAGGTTGTGTTTATTTATGTAACTGAGTATTCACATTGGATTTCATTTATTCATTTATTTCTAATAAATGCATTCTAGATTGGGTTGCATTCTTATATGTTGTTGAATAATTGTGCTTAATCCAATAACTATACTTTTTAGTCTAGGTAATGACATGGATCATCTTGGAAAGGATTAGGCTCTGATTTCAAGGAGTTAATGAATTTCTTTTCCAGCAAGTAGTTAATCAATTTCCTTTCAACTTGTGTGATTTATTTTCAACAAGTGTGGTGTGAAATTCAATTTCTGCAAAAGTGATTTAGAGTTTCAATTCTATAATCAATTTTACTACACATAACTAGGGTTTATTCAAGAGACATTTGAGTCATTCTCCTGATACCTATGCAGCTTATGTGTTTCTTTTCTACGAGTGTGATTTAATTTCCTGCAAGAGTTATTTAGATTAGATATCCTCATGTATTGTGTGTTCCTAGCCAATCCTTGTAGGTGGTTGATAGTAGGGGACTGGCACAATCCACCACTTACCAATCCCCACAGGTGATTGGAAGCAGCGAGCTGAGGATCCCACCACTTCCTAAGTGATTTACTTTCCTATCAATATGCTTTCATTTCTGCAATGTCTGCACATGTTGATTTTTGTAGAACCTTTCCATAGCCTGAGAATTGTCTATACTCCAACCACAAATGTAATCATTGATACTATGACTACAACACATAGAAAGAATAGTTGTTCTTGCATATATAGTGCATGACAATTCACAAGTTCCATACAAGCCCCAGATTGATAATTAAATTCACATTCTTTCTAACTATCTTCTTGAGAAATTAGGAAGGTGATTAAAAGACCCAACATTTTTTGCGTCATTGTCAGAGAACTTTCAATGATGCAATGTTCTTTCTAATATCCATTTCGTTTGATTTTTTTTTTTTTTATAAGTGGGCATTTAGAACATTTTGGCATGTGTTTCCTTTCATCTTGGGAGGTATGTTTATTTTTTTAGATTGTATAATAAAAGGAAAATAACTCCAAAAAACACCGAGTGCAGTAAGAGTCAATCATCGTACTAATCTCCTTTTCATGTTGGAAAGTAGGTTACAGGTGCTATCATGACTTCTACAACACTGGTTGCATTTTTCGTAACATTGGTTGTGATGCTGCAACACCAGTGGTTGAATACCAACGATTAACCATAGCTACAACTCGGATTACGGTGGACTCATGTCATTGTTTTTTGTTGTTATTACACCAGCTAGGACAGTGATGGATGCATCAAATTCTTAAGGAAGTTGGCAAGAGGAAGAAGGCATTGGTGAATGAGAATTTTAATGAGGAAGGTACAAGGGGAAGTAGAATCCTTCAATCTTGATGATCAGGTATGAGGTTAATTTCCATTAATTTTATGTAGCATCTTAGGTTGTTGAATCTTTAGTTGTATTTCATTATTTATCCATCTTACTCCTTACCTCTTTTCATCACTTCTCTTTACCTTTTTATCCTATATTTTCTTCCTTTCCCTAATCATATACTCTCCATCTCTTCCCTTGTTTTCTTTCTCTTAAGATCCCTTCTTCCATCTTATCTCTTCTTCCCCTCTTGCTTCTCTTTCCTCTTCTTTTTGTTTCTTATTAATTGTTACCCATACCACCTCTTTTCTCCTCTCCCTTTTTATCATTTCCTCATTATATTCTTTATCTCACCCTCTTCGTATCATTTACCTCTTCTTCTATTCATTAAACAATAATTCTTCATGTATACCCTTTTTGAAACCCTTGATTCTCCATTAATTACTTTTTCCCACACAGTCTCCTTGATCTCAGGTATAATGTCAAATCCACACTACTCGATGGCTTAGTGATGGTAATATGTTTTTTCAATTAAAATTTCAAATACATCCTCATACAAAAATCATAATTTCATTGTGGCCATTATTTCATGGGTAGTGAGACACTCCATGGACTCTCTTGGATCCTCATGGTGGTTATGTCAAGATCTCACTATACCAATTTAATATTTGAGTTAAAGGGGAATTTCTTAGAATTGCACGATGTTTATGTCAAGATTCCATTACTCTCTTGACACATGTTGACTAAATGTTTGATTTTTCTCTCATTCTTGACTAAGGTGTTGTTTTTGCATTTTTCCCCGGATCTTGTATAGGTCATATCACACAAACGAGGCACTAGATACTTGAAATATTTGGCATGTGAATTTATTCAATCGAAAAATATATGCCTATAAATATTCACACCTTTTCATATCACCATTTTGGAGCTATCACTTATTTCTTGAATTTTATAGCATTTTGGCTTCATAAATTCACTGAAACCACAGTTGGGACAGTCCCATTGTTGGGGGTCATATGGGGTAATTTTTAATACCTGTTTCTATCAAAAATATATTTTATAATATAGTTTCTATCCCAATTGGAATCACTCAATTTGGATCTCAAATGAAAATGTTATGACCAAAACATTGACCGAGTGTAGAGTAGGCAGCTTAGGGACAAAGTTGGAACAATCACTTTTTGGATGCATAAATAGATAAATATTGAAAAAAAAATTCTAATATATATTATCCTATGCATATAGTTTACAACACAATTGGAATCACACAATTTTTATATCATATGAGGAATTTAAGCCCAAAATACTAACTTCTTATCCTAAATTTGCACTCCTAAAACTTTGTTTTTCAAGTTATTCATTAGAATATTTGAACCATCAAATATTCCTTTATTAAAAAAAAAATTATAATGGAGATACCTACATGAATATAATTTAATCTCCAATTTTAATAAATTCAATCCAACATTAAACGAAAAAGTTGTACTTGATTTAGTGACTGTTGGTCTAGGCAAGAATTCGAAAACAACTCTATCTTGTAGGTTGTTCTTAAGAAGATTTGGCATATCACCTTAAGAAATTTTTAAAACCTATTTCTATTTGAAGTAGACCCATGAATATGTTTTAATTTGACTTTTGAATCACTCAAATTAGACGAAAAATAAAGAATTTATAAATGAAATACTACTAGGTAATCTAAGGCGGTCGCCACTCCTCAGCAAGTACAACATGAAATTTTCTTCATTCATTTTTACTTGGATTTGTTTTATGAGTAAAAACTTGTGGTTTTTTTCATATTTATTATATTAAGAGAGATACATAATATTTCTTCTTCCATGATCTCATGTTTTATTTCAGGTAAGTGCTAATTGTTTTTTTTACAAGTCCTGGGAAGACTAAGGGAGTCAATTCATACACAAGTGATTCTTGAAGACAAAATTTCATGCGAGAAGGGGACATACTATATAGACATCATCCATATCCATGAATAAACCTATCGTTTCCTTAATTATGTTGTTAGAGTGCCACTATATGTCGTTGTTACAATATTACTACATGATGTTGCTACTCTTGCCTTATTGCCACACTGTTGCTCCAACTTGTTCATCAATGTTACAGATGGATTGAAGAACAAGACACATGAAGAATTGATTTAAATATTTTTGAAGACCAAAGTTCCAAAATTCAAGTGTCATTTCCATATTATCCATTGCTATACTAGCCATGCCATTGCTACCAAGGGATCCTTCCAGAAGATCTCATGATCATCATGCCCATTCACCAACACCATGGTATTCTTATACATTTCCTTCCTCTTAGCTCGATGATACATGCATGTTGAAGTTCACAAAGTATCATTTGCTTATCTAGTTATATATGAAAGGTAATTACCTTTACCCAAATATCATTCATATATCCACTACACCTAAACCAAAACTTCAACCTCCACCACTCCATCACTTCCATGATTTTCTGCGCCACCCACCCCTAACCCACATAATAATAAAGATAGCTTAGACCACTTGCATGCCAAGTTTCCTTGTTATCATATCCCTTCCATTAATAAATTTGATGGTAAAAACTTGTCTTAGGTTCCATCAGACCTTGGAATGCTTGAAAACCAACTTGATGGTAGACATTCCTCAGGAATAAAAAATTATGATTGTGAAAACCCTTTGGGCATAGTCAGAGAGATCTTGTTTCAAAACCAGCTTGTTGGCAGACAAGGTTTGCAAATAAAGTGAGAAATAAATGATTCCATCCAAGGTGCTCTCTAAATAAATATTTCGATGTCACTTTATGAATAATGATTTTCAATATCCATTACTACATCATAAGCCTATTCCATATCTACATTGTGCTACATGTTCTAATCTCCACATTGTTCTTCCTTGTAAATTTCTACATCATTGTGGGCCATATTAGATCAGGATGTTGCTACAAACGTTATGGACTTCATAGGTAGGTGCAAGTATGCTTCTTTCTCTTTTCTTTAATAATGATTCATTAGATTATATGGATTTGTATTTAGAAAATCACTTAGGTCTCTGTCCCACTTCCTCGTCTTTTTCCATTTCTCATGGGTGGGAAATATATTTAGTTTGGGGGAGGGGACATTTTCCATGGATTTACCTATATTGACAATGATGTTATCACTCTTTCCCATCCATCACCATTCTTTTTCATTCCAAGACCTCCCTTGTTCCATGTGACCCATGGCATCATCTTCAAAAACCTTGTTGAAGGGATAAAATGATACAATTGTTGTTGCAAAAGACACTGTTGTTGTTACACAAGAACCAATAGTAATAAAAAAAACCTAATGTTTCCACACAAGAACCAAAAATAAAATACCTTGTTGTTGCCACACAAGAACCAACAGTAAGGGAAAATAAGGCCTTGTTGCTTCCACACAAGAACTAGTAGTAAAGGATCTTGTTGTTGCCACAAAAGAACCAACAGTAAAAAGAAAAGGTATTTTTATTGCTCCACAAAAACAAACAACAGAAGAAGATAACACATTTGTCATAGAATATGCATGAGGACATGTTGTGTATTCAGTTTGGGGGAGATCTGGGTTGCTTTTCACTCTGTGGGATCTCACAGTGGACAAATGGGATCAGGCTTCCAAGGACAAGCAAAACATGTTCATGGTAATTTCTCAATATTCACTTATTCACATTTTTTATGTAAAAATGGAATTGATGATATCTTGTAAACTGTGATGTGGGTTTTTACGAAATTTAGAGGAGAGAAGCACTATAGTTGGATGAACAAACTCAATAAATTTCTCACTAACCCAGTTCATATTTTTTCAAATATTAAGAATCATCTCCTTCTTCCATTTTTCCTATATCTCGAGATCTGTACATTAGATGGCTCTGATTTTTGGTGTGGAGAAGCATTGGAATAGTAAAAATATTCCTACAAAATTTCTTCGAAACCCAGTTTGTATTTTGTGATAAAATGGTTTTAAAATCTTCTTGCAACTCATTCCCTGCTAAAACACATTTTGTTGCAACTTGTTGCAACTTGTTCCCTACTAAAACACATTTTTTTGCAACTCATTCCCTACTAAAACACATTTTGTTGCAACTCGTTGCAACTCATTCCCTACTAAAGCACATTTTGTTGCAACTCATTCCCTGCTAAAACACATTTTGTTGCAACTCGTTCCTTGTTGAAATCCATATTTTTGCAACTCGTTATTTGTTGAAACATTTTGATGCAACTTGGTGAAACTCCACCAAAATTGCTAAAAATCCCTTGATGGATACCTTTTGAATCCATTATTTGAAGAATTTTCAAGGTAAAAGTGTTATATTCTATCAACACCATCAATTGGGAAATCAAAGCAGTTTTGGTTACTGTGCATTGAAAAATGGAAGCAACATTCAACTTGGTTGGGTTTCATGAGGACATGCAACATCCTTAGTTTGGGGGGTGGACTACTGCTCATTTCTTTTTTGGAACAACATTATTTTCTCGTCCTTCCATTTGATATAAAAAAAATTCAGTTTGAGGGAGAAGAAAAATCATCACCTAGAGAGGAATAGGTTGCCCCATAAGAAACTACAGTAGAAGAAGTTTCTATAGAATCCATTCATATATAAAAATATGTCTTCATCCTTAAGTTTGGGTACGTAAAACAACAATTTTCATTTTTCGATGGACAACAATAGTTTTCAACATTAATGACACAATAAATTCCTATTGTTGTTACACAAGAACCAATGATAGGAATTCATGTTATTGTTACACAAGAACCAGTAGTAGGTCACAAAATATCGCCATGTCATGAGTTATGATATACTGTTGTTACTCTTGTTATAACATTGTTGTTGTTATAACTTGGTTGATAAAAGGTATTGGGTTGCATGAGGACATGCAACATATTTAGTTTGAGGGAGATGTTGGGCCATGGAATTTTCATCCTTTTACATTCTCTTTCCCTATTTTTAATCCCTTCTTTCTTACCCATAACCTCATATTAATCCTTATTAATCCATTTTAATGCTTATATGTGGGATTTATAACTAAGGTGTTTTCCATTATATTTCTTTAGTATTTAATATGAATTATATGTTGATGTTTTTGTAGCTTCAGGAGGTATTAACCTCCAATTGTAACCTTTGTACTTAGAATAGAATATTTTGGGAGTAAGAGAACCATTAAACAGATGTGTGAAAATCCTAGAAGAGAAGTCGCCCCAAGGAGAATAATAATAAAGAAATAGAAGGCCCTAGAAAGAGAAGTCGGCCCCACCTGGAAAAGTCACTTGGACAAACTAGTATAAATAAGGAGGTACCTATATCATTTATACACTCTCATTCACTCACTCAGCTAGTGCACAAGTGTAAGGAGAAACAGTTGCAACAAAAGAGTGTGCAATTCTAAGGAGAATCAACTGCAGCAAAAGAAGGTGCAATTCTAGAGAGAGTAATGCAATAGTTGTCGTGGAGTATTCTCAGTCTTTCTGGTATCTCTCTTGTGTGCTTGTCTTGGTAAAGATACGCCTATTTTAGTACATGTACATTCTCTTGGTATTTTTTTTCTATTACACCAGTGGTATTTTTGGTTAGTATTTATCTATTGGTTCTAGAGTGGACTTGCCGGAATCATTCTATCTAAGAAAAGGTTAGTGTGCTCGGGAGTGGCATGTGTAAGTGCCTATGGTTGGGTGACAATGATGTGACATTGTCTATGTTTAAATGAGAATAGAAAAATTTTAACATGGTATCATAGTTGGTTTCCTTCAGAACAGTCTAACCACTGGAAGAAAGATTGTTAGTTTCCCCTATTGGGCCCAGGCCCATCTTGGGGAAAAGGATATTTTTGAAGAGAAAAGCACAAAGTGGGAAAAATACAGTTGGAATGGAAAGCAACACATGGGAGGTAGTCATGCAAGGCGTGCATGAAAGGGAAACCTAACTACATTAGGGTTAGGGTTTTTGCAAGAGATTGTAATGGTTGATAAGCCAAGAATATGTATAAGTAGTACCTAGAAGGTCTAGGGGGGGCACAGAGAAGGAGAGAAATGATAGAGGATGAGAGAGTTCAGAAGTTGTTAGGCTTGTAAGAACTACAACATTTTGTATGCTGGTGAGCTAGAGAAGAGTCAAGCAACTTGATCCCAAGGTTTAGATCGCAGGTTGAGGATCCTGGTGTGATCTAGTCAGACTCATTGGGATTGAGAAGCCTGTGGAGATTGTAAGATCCAAGACTGTAACCATGCACAACGTGATATATTGTTGAGACATAATAAAATATCTTGAGAGACAAATATTTTGTGGATGTAGCCCAGGAGGGGGTGAACCACGGTAGAACATTTGTTATGTGACTGAATGTTATGCATCTCCATTGTTGTTAATAATTAAATGCTAGATAAATGAATGAAGGAACTAGTTAGATCTGATATTTCACGTGCATGAGTAAGAGTGACTGATTAATTAATATGTTAGACTAAATAAATAAATATCACAAGTTACAACCATAGATCCCCACTTATTCACAGGCTACAAGTGTCTGAGTATTACTACCACCCATAGAACTATCTCGGGTGAGACTACACAGTGCACCCTATGTATTGTGTTGCCTTATTTTTTACAAGGGGGTTCGATATTTTTAGAGGGATTTTGTTGGAAGCTTGTTAAATCTGAACCTGGGTAAACTTATGACAGTAAGGTAAGATCAGAGTATATAAATTACTAGCCAATAAATGGTTTTGTTTCTGGTTGGAACAAAATGGGATTGAGTGAATAAGATCTGTTGAATAAGCGTAAAAAGAATGTCATATCTGGCAACAAAAAATTAAAAGAATGATAATATAAAATGGGATGTTGAGACCGTGGAACCCAATGAAGGTAGAGTTCAAGAGTTGGTTGAAAACAAAGGAGCTGGAAAAGTACATATTCAACGAATTGCATGAAGTATTTCTCTTTGATTTCCCGCATGTGTTGCAGGAGTGGATATTGAGGTTGAAAGAAAACCATACTGCAAATCAAATCAGACAACTAGAGTGGAATCATATGGAGATCTCGTAGTTACAACAAGTTGACAATAAATTTACGCGTGCAGTAGATTTCTGGTTAGACAACATTGTTGCAGGATTTATCATAGAATTTGCAGCAGATACTACAAATTCTTACAACACATGAGAGCAAGAGTTCATGAAGGGACCTCAAGTTAGGTATCTTGGATCGTTATATACTCCCATTAAGATGTTACTGTATAAAAAAGGTGTAATTACAATGACCCCAAATAGCTAAACTTCCCTGCGTGCATGGTGGAAGGGAGAAGCACTGACAAGAGACGGAGAAATGGAGGAATAAATGGATAGAGGAAATAAGGAGGAGGCCTTGGATCCAATCATGATGGAGGAATACAATATCAAGAAGATCATGGAAACAACTAGAAGAACGTGCAGTGGAGTACAATACCAATATAAGATAACAAGAAGAGATCCATAGCCACAAGGGAAGGCTTGGCAAGTGATGAAGAAGAGGTAGAGGATCTTTGGGATGTGGAGTAGATTGAGGAAATACTGCATGTGAAATGTGAAAGGAAGAAAAGAGGTCCAAGAGAAGGAACATAAGGTAGCACTCTTATCCATATCAATGTCATTCTGGAACCCATAAACCCATGTGTGACTAATACACCAATAAGAACACCACCATTTAGACAACTGAATTTTGGGGGAAGGAAGACAACATGAAGTACATTTAGCCAAGGATAAACAACTAGAGGATCCAGTTCAGGAAGTGGTATCCAAGTATCTACACTACGTGGAGGTAGTAGTTCAACATTCAGGATGGCAAGACATAATCCCACCATCATATTACCAGAATTCAAGGGAGGCATGTTGGAGGGCCCTGAGAAGCACTTGTTCTTCTGTGAAAATATCTGGGAAGAAAAGAATATCACTGATGAGGACACTAAACTTGTGCAGTTATCCATCATGCTAAGAGACCACGCACTGGATTGGTACAAGAGCTTAGTTGCAAATAGTCCACCGAGGACAACCAGAACAATTGTGGATATCAAGAATCTATTGATAAATGAATTCCATAAGCTTAGATTAGAGGATCAATACATGAATGAGATGATAGAGATCAAACATAAACCAGGAGAATATGTGTGGGAGATTGACCATAGATTAAAATGATTGAATGGAAAGCTAAATTATGTCATGATAGATATGTGGCATAGGAATTTGTTTGTCAGTTCACTGCTACCACATTTGAAATACCCTTTGAGACAACAGAAGTTTCAAACTCAAGAAGAGGCTTTGCATGCAACCCTACAACTGGAAGAGAACCAATATCAGAAGACAGATCCATCCATAGAGGATATGAAGGAGGATCTAAAGAAATTAACATTTCAACTAAAATAGAACAGGGGTAAGGACAAAAGAGAATATTTTTGGTGTACCACATGTAGGACAGAAGGACACCACAAGAATAAATTCCCAACATTCGTGTAGTACATGGAAACAGGACTTCCAAACCCTTTTCCATCAAGAGGACTATGGTGTGAGATTTGTAAGACACAGGAGCATGATCCATATCATTGTCCAATGATGCATAAATCGGTGCCTAAGAGTTCATATTGCAACTTTTTCAAGGCAATAGGTCATGATGAAAAAGATTGTAGGAAAATGGAGTTGATGAGGGAACGCACATCAGATACCTATAGGGTGAAAGAAGAGATGATGACAAGGAAAGTTGCACCATAGTTTAACCAAATACTAGCCCCATATAACATTGTTCCACAACAATATAACACCACGCAACCACAGTATAATCTCATGCAATATAACCAGGCGCCCCAGTACAACGCACCACGAGGCAATCAAACTGACTACATAGGTGGAGGACAAGGTAGAGGAGGCTTTGGAAGAGGAATAGGACTGGTGATATGTCATAACTGTCAACAACCAAGACATTATGCAAGAGAATGTCCATGTCCACCTGCGACATGTATATACTGTCGCGCATCAAATCATGACACATAAGATTGTCTGACACTATTGGGAAGATCCAGGAAAAGAGAAATCATAACAATCATAATGTTCAGTGGATTTCTGCAGAAGCAAGGGATGATGTAAGAAATATAAACATAGTTATGTGTGGAGGAGCTAATACAATAGATGACAAGTAAGACAAGATCCATCACAACACCAATGGGTGAAGAAGAATTTCAAACCACAAAATCAGTTTGATGCGCAAAATGAAAAAGGGATATTCAAGCAAGCCAGACAAGAATTCTTGAATCCAGACATTGCATCTACATCAACTGCACAACATACTCAGGATGTACCAACATATGAGATTCCTTCATCGTTGGATCACATTAATGAGGCACAACCTCTAGGACAAGTAAGTACCATAAGGATTTTATGAAATCATGTGTTAAGCTACTAAATGACCAATCATATGTTGAAATTTTGCAAAATATGCTAGAAAGATGTAACTCATAGGTATAGGGGAAATTAGAACATAAAATAGTTATTGCCTTCATACAAGAAGGAGAACAAGCAAGGAATTCAGATTAAATGCTAACATTGGATATTTAAATATGGGGGACATTATACTAGATTTAGGCTCTAAGATGAAAGTGTTACCCAAGAAGACATGGAAATGTATGGGAGAGACCACATTAGGATATTCACCTGTTCAGCTGAAACTATCAAATAAACACAAAGTTCTACCAATTGGAATGCTAAAGGTTGTGACAATAGATCTAGATGGAGTATGCACTAAGGCATACTTTGAAGTGATAGAAAAAGTGGATGGCACAACACCATATCCAACACTGCTTGGACTGGATTGGGCATTCAACAATCAGGCCATAATTAATTTGAAGACGAGGAGCATGACATTTGAGTCGGGAGAGTATATAGTCATTGCACCACTAGGCCAATCAGAAGTAGAAAGGTTTGTAGAGCCCACTTGTTATACCTGGAGGAAATTAACCAATTATACAGAACCACTGTGCGAGAAGAAGATTATGTGAATCCAACTGGAGATGGGGTACTCAGTTGGAGATGTATCACATCATGCGCGTCAAACTTAGATACAGGGTTGGAGAATTGGCAGCAGAGATTACATGAAGTCTCCACAAGAGGATGCACAAGAATAGACCATGCAGTAACATGGGTAGGTACAAAGATAAGAGAACCTCCCAAATTTCATGGGGTGAATGACTTAGAAGAATTCCTAACAAAATACAAAGATGCAATGTTATAAAATAATTGGCTCTTAGATCTGGATATAGCACTCAAGGAAACACCTGCAAGATGGTGGCGTGCGCACAAAGAGATAATCAATGACCGATACCAATGTAAACGGTTACTTCGCATCAGATTTGGCGCAGAATAGGGAAGCAACCAAATACAAAGATATGATGGAAAAGGGACACTAGTAGAACACTTGGAGAAGTGAATAACATTATGGACGATGAAACCACCAGAGGAATGTCCTCATTACTTTATTCATACACTACAAGGAATCCCAGAAAACGGGTATGTGGACCAGGAACTGCATAATGGGCAATATTACAATAGAATTTTACAGTCACTTTCTCATTTGAACATGAGAACCCAAACATAGATTTATCACTCAAACATATCAGAGGGGTAATATTCATTCAAGAACTAGAGGTTGAAATCATAACAAAGTACCAACAACAGAACAAACGGATAGTAAAGGAACTATTGTCATGCTACCATGTGTAGGAAGAAGCACCAAGTGAAGATGACCCATGCAACATTCAGATTACAGAATCTGAAGGTGAAAGAGAGGTGGAAGGTTCACCTCTGGAATCATAAGTGTTTGATGCGCCAATCAAGGTGAAGAAAGTCAAAATTGGAACAACTAAGAATCCCAAAATTGCCATCATTAGAGACTATTGGGATGATAAAACAATAGAAAGCATAACATAGTTACTATGCAAACAACCTTTATAGAGATGAAATGCATATCATGAGAGCTAGGAGAGATGAAGATACCTGTCAAATCTAAGGCTAGATCAGTTAGACAATGACCATATAGACTGAACCCAATATATAAGAAGAAACTAAAAGAAGAAATTGACAGGATGTTGGAGGTTGGAATCATAGAACTAGTGGAGGAATCTGAATGGGTAATCCCTATGGTAGTTTAGGAGAAGAAGAAAGGAGGGATAAGAATATGTGTCGACTTGAGGAAGTTGAATGATGCTTGCCTACATGACCCTTTCCCTACCCCTTTCATAAACAAGGTATTAGAGAATGTAGGAGGCCAGGAATCATACTCATTCATAGATGGATTCTCAGGCTACCATCAGATCAATACAGCCCTATAAGATAGGTACAAGACCACTTTTTCCACAGAATGGGGGTCCTACCAATACACAGTCATGCCTTTTGGACTGAATAATGCACCAACAATATTCTCAAGAGTATTCATAGCCGCATTCAAAGAATTCATCCACCAGTTTTTAGAGGTATATCCGGATGATTGGACAGTCTACAATCTATTTAAATACCATGTAGAGCTATTAATGATAATGTTGGAAAAATGCAGGCAGTGTCAGATATCATTAAATATAAAGAAGTGCATCTTTGGGACACCTTTTGGGATACTATTGGGCCATATATTGTGCAATCAAGGCTTGCTAGTAGACTCTGCCAAGATTGCAGTGATTGTTAATCTACCACCATTGAAATTAGTACGTTGGTTGAGAGCAACATTGGGACACACAAGATACTATAGGAAATTCATAAAAGGGTATGCGTAAATCACTGCACCAATGGAGAAATGGTTGAGAAAAGATAATAAATTTCAGTGGAATGAGGACTATCAGCAAGGATTGGACACTCTAAAAGAGAAAATGGTAACAACACCAATACTAGTATTCCCAGATTGGGAAAATACATTCCATGTGCATGTAGATGCATCAACAATAGCACTTGGAGATATTATAAAGTAGCCAGGAATAGGGGAATTAGACCATCCTATAGAATTTGCAAGTAGAAAATTGTTAGATTCATATAAGAACTACAATACTACAGAAAGGGAAGGCCTAACTATGGTCTATGCACTCCAGAAGTTCAAATATTACTTACTAGAGAAACATTTCAATATGATTACAGATCATTCCAATCTAAAATACCTATTCAATAAGATAGTGTTGGGGGGGAGAATTTGTAGATGGTTACTGTTGTTCCAGGAATTTGACTTTGAAGTGATAGTCAAACTAGGGAAGTTGAATGCAGGACCTGATCACCTATCAAGGATCACTAATGGAGAGGAAACTACAAAATTAGAGGACAACTTCCCCGATGCACAATTATTTTCAGTACAAGTATCTGATGAATATTTTGCTGGCATCATTCAATACTTGAGTACAGGGACCGCACCACAAGAATTCAATACTGCGCAGAAGAAAAATCCGGTACTCTGAGCTGCAGACTATCAATTGATTGCAGGACACTTATATAATATGGGTGCAGATAGAATCTTGAGAAGATGTATACTAGAACATGAAAGACCTAGGATTTTAGTAGAGGCCCATGAGGGAATAGAAAGAGGAAATTATGCAGGAAAAGATACCATGCATAAGGTATTTCCCATAGGAATTTGGTGGTCGACCATTCACAAAGATCCAAACAACTACTGTCAAAGACATGATGTATGTTAGAGGGTTGGTAAACCTAATAGACGGGAAGAGATGCCCCTAAGACCACAAGTAACCTTGCAGGTATTTGAAAAATGGGAAATAAACTTTGTGGGACCAATTAACCCATGAGTAAAGAGGTCAGGAGCAAGGTATATTATTACCACAACATAATACTTAACAATATGGACAAAAGTAGCACCAGTCAAGGATTGCAGCACAAAGACAACAACACACTTCATGTTTGAGCAAGTGATCACTAGATTTGGATGCCCAAGGATATTGATGAGTGACCAAGGCACTCACTTCATTAACAATACTATTAAGGATATGACTAAGGATTTTTAATTCTATCATCAAAAGAGTACACCATATCACCCTCAAGAAAATGGAACAGTGGAATCCTTTAATAAGATCCTAGAGAATGCACTGACAAATATCTGCAATGTCAACATGGATAATTGGGACTTGAAGATACCAGCAGTACTATGGGAATACATGACTACATGCAAAAAGTTTGTAGGTCATACACCATTCAGTTTGGTGTACGGAAAAGAATCAATGGTGCCATTAGAATTTTTGGTACCTATTATGTGCGTAGAAGCGATTAGTAACATGATAGAATGAGGTGCACTACAAGAAAGGCTAAGTCAGTTGATGTTGATGGAAGAAGATAGGATTATAACAGGGTTTCACCAAGAAGTATAGAAATAAAGGGACAAATCTTGGCATGAAAAACATATTAAAAGGAAGTGTTTCAAGGAAGGAGACCTAGTCTTGGTGTATGATAGTAAATTTCTTCAGCACCCAGGAAAATTTAGAGTACATTCATTGGGACCGTATGAAGTGAATACTATCACAGATGGGGGAGTTGTACATTTGAAATATTTAGGAGGTAAATAACTCAGAGGAATGATCAATGGGATTCAATTGAAACTTTATAGGGGCAGTCGACCTCCTAGCACTTAGAAAGTTACGGCGCAGTAAAGAGAGATGTATATAGTAAAAAAAAAAGGGATTTAGCGCGACAAAAAGAGAAAAGTCTACGTGAAACATATTACCAACACACTGCACACCAAGGAAAGCTAACATAGCACAAATCTACCGTTCACTCAAAAATCCCAGTGAGCCAAAAAAAGGACCAATAGTCAGAAAAAGGTGAAAATTTGAAAAATGGTAGTTACAGAAAAAAAGGCGCCAACTGGCGATGTCTATCAAGTTGAATGCCACATAATCTCAAAGCACCTTTGAATTAATCACACCAACTGGTGGCGTCGAGGAAATTGAAAGTGACACACACATGAAGTGCCACTTCATTTAAATCATAGTTCAAGTAGCTTCTTCGAGAAGCTTCATGACACTTTGTATATAAGGGAGGCACGCGGGAAACATAAAGCTTATTGTGAAATTGTGAAATTACAGAGATATAGAGCACACATAGAGGAAAGTGATTTAGCAATAGATATAGGAAGAACCAGTTCGGCAGAAGTCACCATTAACCACTATGGAACCACCCAAGTTCGATGCGCCAAGCCATGCTGACAAGAAATCTCAAAGCCACCATAGAGAACCACAACAAACATAGGAAACTGAACATGAAACTACACAGGCTGCAAAATTTGTCAACTTGGATGAAATTCCCTCACCCCATGTGGAACCAGTAAGCCCCACACCCATGGAGGAGGAATCCCAACCAACAACAACGGTTGGCATGGAACTTGACATGAAGGAAACTGGACAGGGCCAATAGGCTAAGGACATAGTTAATATTCTGCGACCTGCGAACATTGAAGGAGCCTAGAGGGTAAATGGGACAACCCCAACACACACAAAAGTTTTCACGCCAAGACAACCACATAGAGAAGAGCCTATGCAGCAACATGAGGGGCTAGTGGAAGATGTTACCGGCCAGCCAGAAGCTTATGCCGAAGAGATAAAAATAGAGGTTGGAACCTCAATCCAGCCACCAAGATGAAAGGGAAAATATCCGATGGCAAGGTCACTGTGAAAACAGGATGAAAAAACCATAGTCCTACCGCGCATTCTTGAAGGGGTATAGGCCACTCCTAATCTTCTAGGATGCATGGAAATACTGTGCTACTCAGACCATGATGTGGCCAATGTGGATAATTTCCCAGAATTTGCAAGATAGGTCTACCTTGACAACGTAGGTACAGGCCCCTTCGGTGATCCAATTTTGCAACCGAAACAATGGGCAGCCGGATTGGCCAACACCGAAATTCTAAATCTACTAGATATTCCACATTTTGGAAGGGGTGGATATGTACATAATTGCATCAATAAGTTGATGGTAGTCACCCATAGAGGTTTCCTATGGTTGGAAGAGATTGTCTCCATATATGTGGAGCTAATTTCTTTCATCACAAGTCTTCCATCTCAGGGGGAGAGTCTCGCCCAATACCTCGATGAAAAAACGAAGGAGAAGGAGGTTGCAGAGGAGATGAAAAATACGTATGGAACAAAGATAGGGTCACGCAAAATCATCATCAAATGCATCATAGACGCAACAACAAGGTTGGACACCAAACTCATGGCTTGCAAACTGCTCAGGAAGTGTCACAAGGAGGAAGTCCATGTCAGGTTCGTTGCGGCTGCAGCACAGTGAACGTAGGGAATTATGCTCAACTGGGCCCTATACTTATTAAACCTATTCCTTGATGACTGCAAACATGCACAAGACCTAGGAACATAGTTTCATTCCTCCTGGATACTAGTCTTGATCGCATTAATCAGATGAAGGGAGCCCTAGAACACGTATTTTTGTGAGTGAACCAGTCGTTGCCACGCAACATGATACACATTGTTGGGGAGCACATCAAACCCCAAAGTCAAAAGTACCAATGCAAGAATGTTCGCGCGATATTAGAACGAGTTGCAAGAGAGTATTTCCAACACTCGGATAATTACTCCAGAAGTGGTCATGAAATACCGGGACATCGCTAACTTCAAAGAAACCAGGCACATTGTATGGATCCAAGCATGAAGGGATCTCAGAAAAGAGTGGCTACAAATTAGATATTGCATCAAGAAAGAAGATGTAGAGATGGAAATAAGGGATTGGCAAGATGACTGGACAATTCCAGTCCTCACTGAAGAGATGCCTACAGGTACGGAGGTCGACGCAGGGAAAATACAAACACCTTTCGGGGATAAATCTATGCCTAAAAATCCAAATCCAAGTCAGAATCTGGTGCAAAAAAAGAAGGGGGGTGCACCAAAGAAAGTTACACATGATGGAAAAAAGGACACTACCTAAGCACTAAGAGAACTGAAAATAGGGGTTGCGACTACACAAGAAACCCCATCGATTTCCACCTCATAGGAACCAGGCTAGACCAAGAGGCCAATCATACACACTAGGGGTGTGCACAAAAAGGCCAAGGTGCAAAAGCAGCTTCCAGAATATACAATCACTGAGGATGACGCTGACCTTGTGGCCGAAAGAGTCTAGGACCATGCATCTAAGGAGTTTGAAGATTCCCAACACCAAAGAGGTCAAATTCAGGATGAGTTGACTGACATAAGGCAGGTCCTAGAGTATACCAAAGGCACGCAGAGGGTGGACAAGGGAACAGAGTCATTCCCCGCAGCATCAAAAGCAGAAGCCAGGGTTGCGCTGAGCGATAACAATATGATCGAGACCATAGCGCAGGAAAGCCCGACCCTCCACATTATACCCAACATGTTGCGCATGGATGAGATTGTAGCACAAACACCCTTGAAATATCTAGCATAGATAAAGTTGGTAATGGAACAAATACCAACCAAGGAACTGTACAAACGCCAATTCAATGTTGCACAGGAGGTGTAGTCGTGTGCACGAACAAAAGAAAAAGAGTTGCAATATACAAAGGATAGAAAAGATGCATTGGAATTGGTGGTCGAGGAGGTCAAGCTTGAGACCAAAGATGAGAAATATCACACAGATAGGCTTGAGAAGGGAGTGGCTACGGCCTATTACAGAATCCCAAATAGCGTGAAAATATCAAAGCCTACCACAGTGCAGAATATCAATCATATTATGAAAACAATTGAGCAATACCGGCAAGAGATCAAAAACCTTCAGGAACAACTCATTCCTATGACTCCCCTAGAGGTGAAGGAACAAAGGAGGTAAGAAGTTGTAGGACAGATGGATGAAATGAAACGACAAGTCAGCGTAGTTGTGGACTTGTTTGATAGTCTAGCACAACTATGGTAATAACTAGAAGAATATGAACAGTTCCATCACTCGGACCAGGAAGAGGAAAAGATAAGTGTAGCCATCCAGGACCTCAAGAAGAGGCAAAAACAAATGAATATCATTGAGTGACTTAAGGGAGTACAAGACATGAATAAGATGAAAATAGAGCTAATAGTTGTGCAGATGTAGAAGAAGGACCGAAAAGATCAAATGGGACCTCTCCAAGAGCTAGTCGTGGAGATCATTGCATCGTCATAGGAGGAAAAGAAGAACATGGTGAAAACACAGGCAGAGTGTGCAAAATTGATCTGGGAGGAGATCACAGTGCAAGTGTTAGATGCGCTCACAGAAAAGGTTGTGTAGGCTCAAATACAAGGAAGGGAACTTGTAGACAAGTTCCACACTCTAGCAGGATTTGTTGAAGAAGCGCGCACAACCTAGGTGGCTCTGGATGAGCCACATGTCATTGTTGGGGGCCTGTTGGGAGCAGGCCCATCTTGGGGAAAAGGAAATTTTTGGAGAGAAAATCATGAAGTGGGAAAAAGATAGCTGAAAGGGAAAGCATCTCATGTGAGGGAAGCATCAAAGACGCCCATGCAAGGGAAACCTAACTAAATTAGGGTTATGGTTTTTGCAAGAGATTGTAATGGATGATAAGCCAAGAATATGTATAAGTAGTACCTAGGAGGTCTACGGGGGGCATAGAGAAGGAGAGAAAGGCTAGAGGCTGAGAGAGTTCAGAAATTGTCAGGCTTGTAAGAATTGCAACATTTTGTATGCTGGTGAGCTAGAGAAGAGTCGAGAAACTCGATCCCGAGGGTTAGATCGCAGGATGAAGAGCCTGGTGCGATCTAGTTAGCCTCACAGGGATCGGGAAGTCTATGGAATTTGTAAGATCCAAATCTGTAACCGTGTGCGACGTGATATATTGTTGAGACATAATAAAAGAGCTTGCGTGCCAAATATTTTTTGGACATAGCCCAGGAGGGGGTGAACCACGATAGAACATGTGTTATGTGACTGAATTTTATACATCTCCATTGTTGTTACTGATTAAATGCTAGATAAATGAATGAAGGAACTAGTTAGATCTGATATTTCACATGCATGAGTAAGAGTGACTGATTAATTAAGATGTTAGACTAAATAAATGAATATCACAAGGTACAACCACAAATCCTGACTTATTCCTAGGTTTCAAGTGTCTAATTATTGTAGCCATTAATATAACTATCTCGGGTGAGACTGTGCAGTGCACCCTATGTACTGTGCTTCCTTTTGTTTTACCAGGGAGGTGATAGTTTTAGAAGGATTTTGTTGGAATCTTATTAAATATGAACCCGGGTCAACTTATGACAGTAAGGTAAGATCAGAGTAGATAAATTACTATCCAACATACGCTATTGTCAATCTCGTTAAGCACTTGAAAAATCCACCAAGAATATCACCTAAGGAGGGTGCATCTTTCCCCCATATCATATATCCAAAATTCAAAAGTTGGAAAATTAGGGTTTCCTCATAAAACCCTAGGTCAAGGATTCATTGATATAAGAAGGCTTCATTGAAGAAGAATTTGTAGTGCCAATTGCAGTTGCAGTGCCAGTTACAGCGTGAGTTGTAGTGTCAGTTGTAGCACCAGTTGCAGTGCCAGTTGTAGCACCAGTTGTAGCACCATTTGCAGCGCCAGTTGCAGTTATTTCCCTAGGTCAGCTTGCTAGCCATTCTTCCAACATTTCCAAGTAGGCTTTCTGATTTTGCAGCAACAACAAACCCTAAACCAAATTTGTTGGGCACTTTTAGTGAAGTGTTGGGCCTAATTATTGGTTTTCATAGTGTTCCCTGGCCTAGCACACCTTCTGGTGGCCTCAGTCAGAAAAAACATCAAGGTTTATTTTTTGAGTCAAACAGGTTGAAGTCAAACCTCTGGTCAATGTTAAAGTTATAAGTTGACTTTAGTCAAAGTATTAGATTGATTAAGGTTGATATTTTAGAGTTTATTTGCATTATATTCTCTAACTCAGATTTATGTCAAGAAAGTATATTGTCTTAGTACATGGGACAGGTTGGAGAGATTACTTTTCATCTTGAGTGATTGATCCAAGTCCTGGGTTTGATTGATTAAATTGATAAGTTTCCAATTTTCAGATATCAAGTTTGATAATTGCTACATTACAATTAAACACTATAGTTGTAACAACAATATTTGAAAGGTTCTATTACTGCTAGGTACAATGAATACTTGGTAGCATGTGAGTATTATTGATATAAATTCTTATTGTACTTGTTTTCAAGATGAACTAACATCTCCTCTAGGAGATACTTCTTGTTTTTCTTCAAGGAAGGTCACCTTTGTAATGCTATGATGATTACCATGAAATTGTCTCTTATTCTTGTTACCATAGATATGTTCTTATAAAAATGTTATTATATTGGAAATCATTTTTCTCTTGTTTCTCTTGTCTCAGGCAGGTTATCTTACAAAATCCATGGAGGTTACCATGGAGATGTATGTGTTCCAGGAAGGTTACCATGATAGCAGGTCACTAGTGACAGCTCTTAGAGGGATCTATAGTGAAATTTGCATAAGGAAACATATTATATAGCCTCCAGTTTAATACATGGAGAAAACCGACCATCGGGAAGAGTCGGTTCCCAAGCAGTGACAACAAATCCAAAGGATTTTTGGACATCGTGCATTCAGACGTGTGTGTACCAATGACACCCAATTCACTTAGCGGATAATGGAGGAGAGTTCACATTAGATGACTTCAAAATAATTCTGCAGAGAAGTTGGGATTAAGAGGGATCTCACTTCTCCCTACAATCCTCGGCAAAATGAATCAGACGATAATGGAAGTAGTAAAGGCTATGGGAAGATATTTTATATTGCATATCATGTTTTCATATTAGGTTTTATATTTTATATTGTTGTAGTTTAAGTAAGTATTGTAACTAGAATAACATTCTTTATAATTTTATTGTTGCCATTTTTATTGCTATTTTAGTAATACTTGAATGTTATTGGTATGACTAACACTCCAATAAATGCTCATATTAATAATGCACTTGTTTACAAGATAAATTGATCTCATATAGGAGATGTTCTTAGTTGTTTACTTTGTTCCAGGAATTTTATCTAGTAAACTCCATGGAGGTTACCATGGATATGTTGTTCTTGTTTCTTGTTTTGGGAAGCTCACAGATAATAGCTCTAAGAGGGAGATATAATGACGGTTTCATAAGGAAACAAGTTAGATAGTCTCTAGATGAGACTTGGAGTAGACTATCTAGGCATAAATTTGTACACATCCATTTAATAAAGGATAAGATATTGGAGTTAGATCCTTTAGGAAAGGAGGGTATATTCTTTGGATATAATGAGACATCGAAGGAATATAGAGTCTACATCCCTGGTTATAGACAGATCAATATTGGAAGAGATGTTACCTTCGATGAGGATGTAGCCTTCAGTAGATCAAGGAAGCATAATACAAATGAGATCCATGATGAGGAGCCTAAATCTCCTAGAGTTGTGGACTCATATTATGGTAATGATGTTGTACTAGAATATCATGATATGGAAGAATCACATAGACCTGCAGAATCATCCTGAGAGACGAATACAAATAAGAGAATACCAGCTTGGGCTCGTGAGATTATTCAAGATGCTGAGAAGTATGGTGCTCCATATCGATCTTTCAGAGAAATAAAGAGACCTTGACCATATTCCTTTATGTGGCATTGTTATGTGATATCATTGATGCCGAGCCTACCTGTTATGAAGAGGTTGCGGAAAATAAAGTATGGAAGGATTTCATGATTGAGGAATACCAGTTCATCATTAAGAATGATGTTTTGTATGTGGTTTTGAGACTGAAGGAAAAATCATTTGTGAGTTCCAAATGTATTTACAAGACAAAACACTCATCAGATGGAAGTATCGAGAAGTACATGGAAAGATTCATGGCTCATGGGTTCTCCTAGAAAGAAGAAATAGATTGTGAGGAGACATTTTCTCTTGGGGAGAGATATACTTCGATCAAAACTACACTTGTGATAGCTGCAGTAATGAAATGGAAGATACATTAGATGGATGAGAAGACATATTTTTTGAATGGTGTAGTGAAAGAGGAAGTGCACATGGAGCAGCCACAAGGATTCAAGACACTTGATAGACAGATGATTTGTTCGGTGATGTATTAAACAAACACAAGGCCATATATATGTTTTGTGGTGAACACATTGAGTTAGTATATGGTCGAACCTAGAAGTGTTTACTTGATTGCGGTAAAACATGTGTTAAGGTACATGAAAGGTACAATTGACTATGGTATCATATATGTTTTGGATGGTGAGATAAGCATGTGAGGCTATACTGATTCAGATTAGGATGGTAGTGTCGCATACTAGAAGAGTACACCTGAATGTTGCTTCAGTTTGGGATCAGTTGTGATCTCATGGTTTAGCAGGAAGAATATTAGTGTGGCGCTCAGTACAACTAAGGAAGAGTATATAGTAGCATGTTTAGCTAGTAGTGAAGCAATGTGGCATCAGAAGCTGCTTGCAATATTGTTTGATCTTGAGTTAGAGGTGAATTGTATCTGGTGTGACAACTAGAGTTGTGTGAAGTTGTCAAAGAACTCGATGTTTCATGACAATTCCAAGCGTATCAAGATCGTGTACCATTATATCAAAGATATGGTGTAGTAGAGAGAAGTGAAGGTCTAGTATGTCACTATAGATGAGAAGATATCATATGTGTTGACCAAGCCTCTATCAAGGGTGAAGTTTGTGTACTTCAGGGACAAGCTTGATGTGGTCTAGAAGGACTTCCCTAGTAAGAGGGAGTGATGAGTCACATATGTGATTATTGGGGTAGTATATTGCAGAGTGTTGTAGCAGTGGGTGGTCATTTACAACCACGTTAATGACTATAGTACCAATCAACATGACCTCGCACAAGGTCAACGGATGTCAATCCTTTGGGGCTAGCAATTTTCCCATAGTTTCAAGCTAGAGAGACAACCTGTGTGGTTGGAGGTGTTTCCTATACTTGGGCTAGATGAGTAGTGTGTGTGCACTACATCACCTAACCCTCATTGTTAGATGCCTAGTCATTGTGGGATGGATTCCTGGTGTGCCAACAAGAAGAACTAACTCTAGGGATAGTTTCCAGATTATGTTTGAGATGGTGAGTTACAATTTCCCATACTCCATTTGGATTGAGTAGTAGCGTAGTTCTGTGTAAACTAGCTCAACTGCATATTCCAGATTCTGTGTGAGCTGGATGGTTTCCTAGTTCAGTGTGAGCTAGATTTCTAGTTTAGTGTGAGCTAGATGCCTAGTTCTATGTGATCTAGATAAAATCCTTGTAATGATATAAGGTCTAAGAGAAGGATGAGGTTGTTCCCACTAGAGAGATGTTACATGTCTTGATGAGGCCCCAAATGCATGACTGTGACATGACCATCATATAGTATGTGTGTGTGAATATGACAGAGCATGTATGGCTATGATGGTGATACTTGTGACATGATCTGTTTGATCATGAGATAGCATGTATGGCTATGATGGTGATACTTGTGACATTATTTGTTTTATTCATGAGATATCTTGTATGGATATGATGGTGATACTTGTGACATGATCTGTTTGATAATGAGATAACTCGTGTGGCTATAATGGTGATACTTGTGACAAGATATGTTTGATCATGAGATAGTTTGTGTGGCTATGGTGATGCTACCTATAGACTGGTATGCAATACCATATGATCCTTTCCCATGCCATGTGAGATGGATGGATGTGTTTGATACCATTGCATGAAAAACATCTTAGTTAATACCTCCCTATCTAAGAGTGAGTGTTGATGTTTTGGTAGATGCGGGAGGTATTAACCTCCAAGTGTAACCTTTTTACTAAGAATAGAATATTTTGAGAATAAGAGAACCATTAAACATATGTGTGAAAATCCTAGAAGAGAAGCCGACCCAAGGAGAATAATAATAAAGAAATAGAAGGCCCTGGAAAGAGAAGTTGGCCCCACCTGGAAAAGTCACTTGGGCAGACTAGTATAAATAAGGAGGTGACTATCTCATTTAGACACTCTCGCTCACTCACTCAACTAGTGTGCAAGTATAAGGAGCACCAGCTGCAACATAAGAGTGTGCAAGTCTAAGGAGAAACAACTGCAGCAAAAGAAGGTGAAAGTCTAGAGAGAGTAGTGCAGCAGTTGTCGTGGAGTATTATCATTCTTTCTGGTATCTCTCTTGTGTGATTCTCTTGGTAAAGGTGTGCTTATTTTAGTAGAGGTACATTCTCTTGGTATTTTTCTACTACTGCAGTAGTGGTGTTTTTGGTTAGGGTTTATCTGTTGGTTCTAGAGTGGACTTGTCAGAATCATTCTATCTAAGAAAAGGTTAGTGTGCTCGAGGGTGGCATGTATAAGTGCCTATGCTTGGGTGACAAGGATGTGACATTGTCTATGGTTAAACGAGCATACCAAAATTTTAACATTATGGTTAAATATTAGAGAGGTAACATATTATGCACTTATCTTTGAAAAGATGGTCTAGTTTGTGATTGTTGCAGAACCAGTTGTCACTTTCGTTACTCCTACAACTGAATATTCACGATGTGGGTTCTTAATATTTATTGCACGAGGATTTATTGAGTCAAAATACATGTATCCTCGAAATATCTCAACAACCCAGATCGTACTTTTTGAGAAATCAAGTTTTCACGATTTGCTGCAACTTGTTGCAACTCCTATTTGTTGTTACTCCAGTTTTTTGTTACTCCTACATCATCATTGTTGTTAATCCTATAAATAAATATCTACAAATTGGGTCGTTGATATTTTTCATATGAGGCATTATTAATTCAATATAATTCTATCCTCAAAATATCTCAACAACCCAGATCGTACTTTTTGAGAAATCAAGTTTTCACGATTTGTTGCAACTCCTGTGCTGCAACTCTGAATAGTGCTGCAACTCTCATCCTGCGAATTTCCCAAGGAACCTTGAGCCGTCAGAACCGTAAGCCAACACCAGAAACCTTGAGTCATCAAAACCATGAGCCATGATGTCACATATTTTTCATATATGGATTTATGCAACAATAATATTAGTTAGAGAAAATCAAAGATATGGAGATAACTTTGCAATTCCAAGACAAAATATTGGTTTGAGTGGTTTACCAAGAATCTTGAAATTCTTAGGCAAACGATCTTGGATTTATTTATTCTTTTCTAATTGTTAGCAAAACTCTTGGAATTATTGGTAAAAATATCTTGGAGTTATTTATTATTTGCTAATTGTTAGAAAAAGATCTTGAAAGTTAATTATTAATTGCTAATTGTTAGCAAGGATCATGGAAACTATTCATTATTTAGGAAACTATTGTAACCACTATAGATTTATTAAATTCATAAGTGGATTTATTTAGATATTTTTTATTTCTAGTTTCCATTGAATTTATATATAAAAGAGAGCTCTCTCTCCATTATTCGAGGAGGACTCTTAGATCAATGTCCAAATGGAAATGGAATAATTTAGTGAGTTTTTTTATTTTAATTGTTGTTTTATAATTTCCATGGTGTGTGATTTACTTAGTTCGTTTGATTTGCTTCCTTTTCATATTTGTAAAATATTGATTTGTTTTGATTAGCTTTTAATTAATTCATTTGATTTATTTCTCTTTCATAATTGTAATGGATTGATTTCTTTTGATTATCTTAATTAATTTAATTAATTTATGTTGTGATTGTTGATGTAGAATAACATCAACACTCTATTCTATGGAGGCAAGGCCCACTCTAATAGAATAGAGTGTTCTATAGCTTAGATGGTTTCCTTCAATCCTTGTTGTGTAATTTAACTATGAATTCACGTAGGATTTATTTAATTTAATTATGTAACTAGTTTCTTGATTCAATTTGTTCATGTAATTAGATTACTCACGTGAGGTTGTGTTTATTTATGCAATCGAGTATTCATGTTGGATTCCATTTAGTCATTTGTTTCTAATAAATGCATTCTATATTGGGTTTCATTCTTATATGTTGTTGAATAATTGTGCTTAATGAAATGAATATATTTGTTAGTCTAGGTAATACCATGGATCATCTTGGAAAGGATTAGGCTATGATTTCAAGGACTTAGTTAAATTTTTTTCAGCAAGTAGTTAATCAATTTCCTTTCAATGTGTGTGATTTATTTTCAGCAAGTGTGGTGTGAACTCAATTTCTGAAAAAATAATTTATAGTTTCAATTCTGTAATCAAATTTACTGCACATAGTTGGGGTTTCTTCAGGATACAGTTGAGTCATACTCCTGATACCTATGCATCTTGTGTGTTTCTTTTCTATGATTGTGATTTAATTTCTTGCAAGAGTGATTTAGATTATATGTCCTTGTGTATTGTGTGTTTATAGTCAATCCCCATAGGTGGTTGAGAGCAAGGGACTGGAACAATCCACCACTTACTAATCCTCGCAGGAGGTTAAAAGCAGGGAGTTGAGGGGCCCACCACTTCTTGAGTGATTTACTTTCTTGTCAATATGCTTTCATTTTTGCAATGTGTGCAAATGTGGATTTATGTAGAACCTTTCCATAGATTGATAATTTTCTATACTCCAACCACAAATGTCATCATTGATATTATGACTACAACACATAGAAATAATAGTTGTTCCTACATATGCAGTGCATGACAATTCACAAGTTCCATACGAGCCCCAGATTCATAATTAAATGCACAGTCTTTATAACTATCTTCTTGAGAAATTAGGAAGGTGATTAAAATGCTCAACAACAGGCATTGACATGCAAGATATTGAGAAAATGTAGAAAATATCAAGTACCAACAAGAGTGATAGTTGCAATAGAGAAGTGCATCGAAAAGACTTCCATGAACTGGGTGCCTTACTTATTTAACTAATTCCTCCTTGACTGCATAGAAGCACAGGATAGGGGCATAGATTTCCATTATCCATGGCCACTAATCTTGAGTGTGTTTGCAACATGGGAATATTCGTAGGACGTGCAGTTCTTGGGACTCCGAGGTAAGCCATGTTTAGTGACTAAATACTAGAAATTTTGGTACACAATGAATAAAAGAAGACAAATCAACACTAATGTCGAGTTCTTCCTTTACAGTGAAAGGATTCGGTATTGCATCAGTAGTACACCACACATTTCAAAACAACTGGTAGACATGTATACCACAGTTACGTAGTTCAGGGAAGACCAACACCATATATATGTATAGGAAAAGAAGGACCCGAGAGAATAATGGGTCCAGATGAAGTATAAGATCACAGAAGAATATATTCACTTGATCATGCAATATTGGGATCCATATTGGAAGATTCTAGTGGATGAAATAGATACGTAACAACAAAAAATTGATGCATATGGACAAGGTACTGGACAAGGTGATGAACAAGGTGATTACCAAGGTAGAGATACATAAGACGTGCAAGAAATAGGCCTAGTAGTAGGAGAGAAAAGTAAATAAAAGGGTTAGGGACCAAGAACATCTTCTTGCAAGAAGAGGAAATCCCACAGAGTACTAACTAGTTATACTTTATTAGATGATGACATTGACCGAATTGGTTATCAGGTCAGGGATGTCATAGAAGGGGCCATTGAAGAAGCAACGGGGAAACAAGCAGAATATCACCAGAAGGTGCAGGACCAATTGATAACAATACAAAATATATTAGAGACTGTGAAGATAACACTAGAGAAAGGCTTGGGTGAAGGACCATCCATGAGTCTGGTTGAGAAATAACAGACTTCCAATCCATTCCTATATGACTTAGAAGTCGAGCGCAGAGTGTTAGCGGTTGAGACAAATGTATATGAATTCCCGACGCTAGAGCTGCAAGAGAAAATGGCAACAATAAGTCACCTAAACATATTAGTATCATGGATGCATATACAAGTACTATAGAGCTTGCAAATCGAAATTATGCAAGATATAAGGCTCTGTGAAGAATTAGCATGTAGAGAATTGATCAAAATGACATATGATAAGGCCCAAATGTAGAAAAAGTATATAACTGGTGTACAGGAGAAGATCACAACTGAGGAAAAGGTTGAAAGGATACTAAAGGAGAATATTGAGGTTGAGGAAAAGGTTGAGAGGATACTGAAGGAGAAGGATGAGGTTGAGTAGTTGGCAGAGCGAATAAAATAGGTCATTCAAAAAATATACAAGGATATTCTAGAATTTCCAATGGTGGTCGAAGCCACTGTAGAAGAAAAAGTCTCAAACATTAAGGAAGTCATTAAAGTATTTCACACCATAAATGAATACTTGCAATTTCATACCAAGCCAGGAAAACTTCCAGAGGAAAGGGAAAGAAGAATGAAAACAACGATGACAATGTTAGAAAATATAAAGAGGTTGGACGAGGAATGCACAAATATCTATGAGGAAAGTGCGCAAATATGGAAAAACCTGATGGAGGATCGATAAATGAAGGCCATAGAAGCTAGATTGTGAGATGAACATGAAAAGGTGTAGAAGGATTCATAGATCATAAACACACTCCCACCTGTTGAACAAATGACGATCATTTTGGCACAAATGCATTCATAAAATGAAATTGAAAAGATAAGGGACCAGAAGAAAATTCTCCAGCAACATTTGGGACCGTTGCAAGACAAGGCACTAAGGGTGATATGGGAATTAGAATCTATGCGGGGTAAATTGAAGCAAGCAGTGCATGAAATGGAAGAGAAGATCACAACCCTGACTGCGTAAGACATAGTGGAAATTTTGGGAGTAGAGGTAGAAGTAACAAGGGAAGTCGTGATAGAAAAGGACACATCCCAAAATTTCATAGAAGCATGGAGGAGCACGCAATGGTCCTGAGTGGCTCGGGATGATCCATAGGTGAGTGTTGGGGTCCTATTGGACAAATATTTTGGAAAAAAAAATTCAAGAAAATCCTAAGTATGGAGGATATGCACAACAACAAGAGAAAGAAGATAAGGCAGGATCATAGTGCACAGTAAAGGCACATGCATCCTCAGAAGTGTGCAATAAAATCATACTTAGTAGAGAATAAAGAAGGATGATAAAGAGGATGAAAAGGAATGATAGAATTTTGGCATGCCAAAAGCATAAAGACACACAAAAGTAGGAAGAACAATAATAGGGAGTGAAAAAGCATCATGTAGATGTAAAAGCGGGAAAATATATCCCAAAAAACAAGTCAACACAAGTGTTCATGAGTCAGAATGAGTTGTAATAGTGTTTTTGAGAATAAGAAAAGTAGGGTTTTGAGCCCTATATTCCATGTATAAATATGTAATTGGTTGGGAAGATAGGGGTTCTGATCTATTCTATTCTATTCGGGTTGGTTTGCAAAGAGAGTGAGTGAATAGACTAAGCATGAGAGAGTCTATGTCTGAGTGAAGAAGGAGATTTGAAGAGAGAGGCTTGCACTACAGAGTAGATAGGAAACATGGAGAGAGAGATAGCATAATATCTCTATTGTAAGAGTAGTGTGCAAGCCTGAGACAATTACAGAAAGAATAATAAATAAGCCAAACCTTGTGAACATAGCCCAAAGTTGGGTGAACCATGTTAATTATTGTTTTTTCTTGTCTTTTATGTGATTGATCATGAACATTCTCTTTATGCGTGTTATACTAGAATAGTCTACTATATGATCATTGTGCAGTAGTTATGAATGTTACAACAAATGGTTTATGTTGAAATTTGTAGTATAATGGTACTATATAATTGAATTCACTAAGTAACCAAGGAATAAAAAATACAGGATAATGATCATAGAACAAACAAGTACAAATGAATAAGATGACCTCCTCCCATTCCCTCACTACTACAGAAACTTGGTTCCTATAGCCCCAATAGATTCCTCGGGTGAGACTTCACTTGCATGCAGGTGATTTCAAAAGGGTTGTGTCTAAATGGTTTTGTTGGTTAAGATAACTTGAACTCAGGGTCTTGCAACCGCATGCCAACAATCATAATTCTTAGCATTCTCTTTTAATTTTTAGGACTCGTAGCACACCACATGATATTTTTTAGTGAGGAATCCACCAAGCCCTTCCTTGCATGCATCCATGCACACTACAAAATATTCATATGTATCTACAGTATTAAAGACTAGTGCACTTGTCAAAATGTCTTTCAGTTGTTGAAAGCTCTCTTTACACTCGAAAGTCCATTAAAATTTCACCCCCTTCTTTTGCAAAGAGGTGATTGGTCTTGCAATCTTTGAAGATTCTTTTTTAACCTTTCGTAATAATTGGCCAAACCATTGAATGATATAAACTCTATCACATTTATTGGCATTGGCCATACCCTAATGACTTTTATCTTGTCAAGATCAATTTTTGTCCCATCTGTTGAAATAATATGCCCCAAGAAGTGAATCTTATTTTGATAAAAATATGTGCTTACTTAGCTTGACACACAACTTGTGCTCTATTAAAATGTTTAGCACCATTCTTAAATGTTTCTCATGTTCTTATTACATTTTTTAGTATATGAGTATATCATCTAAGAGAAAAATCACAAAATTGTCCAGGTAGTCCCCGAACACTCCATTCATCAAGCACAAGAAAATAGATGGGGCATTTGATATCCCAAATGGAAATACTGTAAATTCATAATGCCCATATCTTGTTCAAAACATTTTCTTGTTGATACCTTCTTCCTTTATCCTCACTTGATGATAACTTTATCTCAAGTCAAGCTTCGAAAATATTCTTGCACCTTTCAGTTGATCAAATATATCATCAATCCTTGGAAAAGAATGTTTTTCTTATTTATGGTGACCTTATTTAGTTTCCTGAAATAAATGCACAGCCTTAAGGTTCCATATTTCTTCTTCATGAAAATAATTGGGGCTCCCAAAGGTGACACAATTGGGTGTATATACCCCTTCTTTAACAACTCTTCAAGCTACATTTTCAACTCTTTCAATTTTGGTGTGCCCATTTTTTAAGGTGTCCTAGACACTAAGGTATCTCCTGGCACCAAATAAATAGAGAAATTGATGTCTCTCTTTGGTCGTAGTCTTGGTATTTCCCCAAACACATATTCAAAATATTTCAAGACTAGATGGTCTTCAATACTTGCCACTTTATCTCTAGTTGCCTCTTCCATATGGGATGAAAAAATATGGCATCCCTTCCTCAAATTATTTTCAGCTGCATGGTTGAGATTTCTCTAACATCTACAGCTCTTGGAATTCCTTGAAACTTTCCTTGCTTCCCCTCTTCATCAAGAAAAATGATTTTCTTGTTGTAACAATATATGACAAACTGGTATTTCTCCAACCAATCCATTCCAATTAGATATGCATATGAACCCCATGGTATAATGTTCACATCTACCTTTGTGTTGAATCCATTCATGTTTATTGGGAAATATTTAACCAACTCATTGATTTCCGCCTTAGCCCCTGTGGCTAACTGAACTAACCAAGATTTATCTTTATTACTCCTTTGTAAGTGAAATATTTCAACAATGTTAGATTTTATGTAACTATGGCCAGCTCCAAAATAAATTAAAATTTATATAGGATGGTTATCAATCTTACCTTCCACTTTAATCATGGGGGGTTTATATTATACTTTCTTGTTGTCCAAGGTGGCATAAATCCTTGCCATGTTTCATCCCATATCTTCAAATATTTCATCCTCCTAGATGTTTTGGACAGTTCTCATTATTTCACCTTTGTGAGGGCAGTCCCTATACAAGTTATTTCCCTCACATCCCCAACATTGTACAGGTTGTTTCCTTGGCATTTTTCCCAAAATAATTTGTCATCCTGGGCTCATTTTGGGTTGATTGTCCTTGCTTATTTTATTGAGAGTCGTTCTTAAAAAAGGGTGGCTTAAAACCTTTCTTATTTTGATCCCTCTTTCCTTTCATATTGTCATTCCAAGTTTTCTGGAAAACTGACCTCCCTCTGTTGTACTCATAAATATGTTTTTCTCTCCTTATGGCCTCCTCCAAAGTCCTAGGGTTATCATAGTATATCTTGTCACTATAGAAGTAAGGTAACCCACTTAGAAACCTTTGGATTTTGACCTTTTCATCCTTAATGAAGCCAACATACTTCATCAACTCAAAGAACCTATTCTCATATTCATCCATTTTCATGCTTCCCAATTTGAGTTCAAAGAAATCTTCCATATTTCTTTCATAGTAATGCTCACACAAATATTTATCTTGGAAATATCCTTTGAACTACCTCCGTGATACCTTCCTCTCTTCAAGGTGTTTGGCTTGATTAAGTTGATCCTACCACATGGTTTCCTTTCCTTGCAAGTGGTAATTTGAAATTTTTGTTTCTACCTTTGAGGGATAGTCATGCAACTAAAAATATTTATTCATTTCCAACAGACAAGCTTCAGCCTCTTATCCCTTCCTATACTCACCATTGAAATTTGGTGGCTTGATTTTCTCTAGTTAACCTTGGAATATGCTTACCTCAAGCCTTCTCCTCTACCTCCTGATAGTAGACACACTTGGGATACTCCCTAGCCTTGAACTCGCACAAACTCTTCTAGTGGATTTATATGGGGAATGATGGAAGTTTCTCATACTCCTTAACTTCATGTCATTCCCATGCTCATCCCTCATGCTATGGAATCCAAATGTTACCACATGTCTGTGACTATCCAATTTATTTGTACCAAAGTATTTATTGTCTTTTCTATGCAACATATTCAGACTATGAAGTGTCTCCTCCTAGGATTTCATAATCTTCTCATTGTCTTCCCTATAGCTATGCACTTCTCTCTGCAGGATTTTCATAGTTACATGTTCCTTCTTCCATTAGAATTTGTTTCAGTGTTTCCCTTTGATCCATGAGGATATGAGGAATGCTCACAGAGGTCTGGAACGCTCATAGAGGTCCCAGGGGATCCATAAATGCTCAAAATTTGACAATCTCAAATCATCCATAAAATGGCATCAATGTGTAGAGCTCTTTGTCATATTTCCAACGATCCAAACAACAAGTCAAATGGAGTTTGTATGCAAAAGATATAAGTGATCAAAGTTTGGGTTAGCTAGGTCAAAGGTCAAAATAAATGGGAAAAAAGAGGTGACACGTGTCACCACTGCAAGGGTGACACATGTCACATGGCCATACAGTAGGTGACATGGAATATCCAGTTGGCAGATGACTTGGAAAATCCTACCTCCAAGTGGACGAATGGTATATTGACAAGTGGAAAGTATGATCCAATGAGAGGCCACCATGTGGCATCCCCCATTGGTCAGTGATGGTTAAGGTATATTAAAATTATGGAGCCGATGGGGGTCAAAATCATTACCTCCATAACATCCCAAGCCTTAACACAAGACACATTACCATTGTTCCATCATTTGTTTCTTAACCTCTATATGGCATATATTGTATTTGAATTAATATTAAAGTTTTTTTGGGTGGATAAAGGGTCCAGGGACTAAACCATCGACCCTAGACTTGTCCCTTAGTTTATGTATTAACATACAACCACACTCCACCATATTGCATGGGGGATTAACTTTATGTCAACATAGATACCATATAACATATGGTTTAAAACGATATCCTATATATAGTTTTAAAACTATATAACAAACCAATGAATGTTCCAAGAGAGGATCACAGGAACAAAACCCCCAACCTCTGCTATTAATAGCCACGGTTCTAACCAATACACCAACGAGCCCAGATTTAACGAAGATGCCATTATTTTTGGCATTTAGCTGCCAACTAATTCGGGAGGAGGTTTTCAGACCTAGCCCTATATATTGGGCATGAATCCCAAGGTGTACACATCCCTATGCATAGGTCTCAATATAGGGCCTAAATCCCACAAAATAATGATGAAGGGCACATATCTCGAGGTCATACAAATTGCATGAAAGTACGTGCAAAAGAAGAGCTAGTTCATTAATATCTTGTAAAGTGTGCCATGAGGTATATTGACATAACAAAGGCAACTTTATCCTCATTTTTCATGATTTTTTGCAAGGATCATAAATTTGAGGTCTATTTTATGATTTTAAGTCATTTTTGAAAGTATCTACTCAATTTTCCATTCATGATCATTTAATGCATTGTTTTGTGTACCAAAGAGGGTGAAATTGAGCCAGTTTGGAAATCGGTCGACTTTATAGTCAAATTTCTCATAATTTTACAAGGATTTTAATTATGAAGTTATTTTTTTGTTTTGAGTGATAGAATTTAAGAGAATCCATTAAATTTTCATATGTGATTTTGGCATTTGAGATGGAGAAAGCAGTTTTTATTGGATTGAAGGGAACTTAAAGATGAAACAAAATGTATGTAATTTGTGTTCTTTTATTTTTTGTTGTGTCGTCTCATCATTAAGAAAATATAATCTTCATTTTATGAGTTTTTGGGTAAAAATCACATCATCATAATTCTACAAACCACCTCAATACAATCGGTAAATTATTTTTGGATTAAGTTAGATATTGCATGTATATACTTAAAGAATCAAGTGGTGTATAAGGATTTCTGGATCAAGTGGTATCAGAGCTAGTTTTTGGTGTGTGTTGCAAGTTGTTTTTGTGATGAGATCCAAGGGTTCAGTTGGTGAATATATTGAAGACCCTTGTCAAGGAAACAATATGAGTAAAGTTCTCATTAAGTTGAGATTGCAAAAGAATATTAATCGGAAAATACAAAAGGAGAATTTTGAGCTAATATTGCAGTTGCAAGCTCTTGAGGAAGAGAAGCAAAGGCTGCAAGATCGAACTATTATGTCATGAATATTTACACATGATTGTTTTTCATGAATTATAAATAAAGTTACAGATATTGGCACCATCAATCAATAAATTTGGACGAGCAGAGAATGAGAAGTATCCACTGCAAGAGAGATTGTCTCCCTCCAAGCACATGATCGAGAAAGAAGACTCTTCACATTATTCTTCTTCCCATCAAGATGGAGAATGATCTAGGGTAGCTGAAGCAAAGAGAAATTTATATGAAGAGGTACTACATAAGCAGTTGGTCTTACCTTCCAGTCTAGAGAAGAGTAACTTGTAAAAATCATCTTGAGGGAAAGATGTGCATGCTACAGAAGAAGGAATGAATACTTTTGCCACTAGTGAATGGTCTAGTTATCCATGTGATTCATGTGGAAATAGAAACCATGATGTGGATAAATGTCAAAGAAGACAGTATGTGCAATTAAAACCCTCCAAGAAGAAGGTATATCATTTCTCAAGTCAGAGGAAAATGAGGAATGATAAGAATGGATCATGGAACATGACACCCTAATCTTATTGTGGTTAGAGTGGAAACCAGATTGATAAGTGTTGGATACTTTACCGACAGTTATATCTGAAGAAAAACAAAAAATATGTAGAGACACTTGTGAAAGACAAGTAGAAGCTCCATATGAAGTTAATGGTCTTAGTGAAAGGCTTGGGAAAGAATATTTCCATATGGTTGGTCTCGGAAAAGTGATATATGAAGATATCGAAGAATGGTTCATGGATAGTGGCTCATCTCTCCAAATGAATAGGATGAGATAAATATTTTTGACTTTCTCAGAGTTTGACATGGATTGCTTTGTGTGATCGGGAGGATTTTTGGGAATAAAACATATGTTGTATGTTCCATATTTAAAGTTAAACCTACTCTCAATTGCATCATTTGAGGATGATGGTTATTCATTTACATTCCAAAATGGTCAGGTACTAGTGTACTCAAGATAAGTTACTCCATACACAACAATGGCACTTAGTATGTGCAAAGATATGTTATACAGGTTACGGGGAAGACCTATAGTATGGTCTAATGGTTACTTGGATTCAACATCAGATTTTGAATCAGATTCAATGTCATATTCAACATCAACGTTAGAGGAATTATCAGAGGCCATAATCTACGAGACTCCTACCAGTACACTGGGGAAAATGGGTCCATAAGTAAACCATCTTTAAAAATTTTGTAAATGTGTATATTTTTATATGTAATATGTATATGTGTAAATCTCCTAAAGTCTATTTGAAGGCTTGTAAGCCACTCATCGCAAATTATAAGAGTGAGAGGGACTATGTAAACTTCTATATTTCCACCTTGTATGAGTGAGAGGAATTTTGTAAGAGAGTTTCTATATT
>ML824311.1:91498-102902 GCA_009831015.1 Picea engelmannii | reverse complement strand
AATGTAATGAGACATGAAGAGAATTATTGTATTTGGAGCTGAAGCTCATTAGGAGGTTGCCCCCTCGAAGAGGCAAGTGAACAGGAGAGGATCCCTTCCATAATAAGATCCATTGTATGGTGTTGCCCTACCTCAAGGGTTTGGTTCTTAACATTTTACATGGAAGAATAATTTGTGATAGGACATAATTATGTGGCGGCCACCCTATACTTAAAAATGAAATGGGTGGATCCGTCATGCTTTCATTCTTCAGGGCCCCGTAAATAGAATCAATTAAAGACTCTATTTCAACATGGAAACTCAAGTGTTGACGTCATGTTCCTGTTCAATATTGTGCATATATTACAACTTCTTCTATTTGAGAATATCCTTGCATATAAATTTTTTTACTTCATATATATATATATATATTGGTTATAGGTTTGAATGAAATTTGCGAGCCGAAAAACACCCTACAAATTGGAAGACGTTGTACATTTGGACCACAAATAATCTATTAAGATATATTAATATGAATGCTATTGGAATAAATATAAACAAATTCCCTTTAAACTTGAAGCTATCTTTGTCGACCCCCAAGTATATTACATAGCTGAGACTAAATGTTTGTTTATCCCTTTCTTTTCCCTCCTCTATACTTACCCGTTTTTACCTTGTCTTCTTCCCTCTATTATCCCTTTCTGGTTCTATACTTAGTCGCATTTCCATGATCACGGCTTCCCGAGTTGGCGGATTGGAAGATGCTCATCTTCATTTATATCTTCACATCATGAGCCCGACCGACTGCCATCCATTTCAATACTTAACCAATTATCTAACCATCGGGTCTCGGGTTAACGTTATCGAACACTTATGCCCCTTGTTCCGTCATATACATCTTGCACCCAAAAACTTTCGTGATCTACAATTTATGCTTTTACTAGTGAGAACTCACCAGAGGTTCAAAAAGATTGGCATTAATAAACAAATAGTAGATGTTGTTCTGTGAGATACTTACCCCTTTTTCCCTTTTCTTGTTTCCCTCTATTATCCCTTTCTGGTTATATACTTAGTCACCTTTCTATGATCGCGGGTTCCCGGGTTGGCAGACTGACAGATCTTCATCTCCATCTATATCCTCACATCATGAGTCCGACCGACCGTCATTGCTTTCCATACTTAGCCAATTTTATGGCTACGGTTTCCGAGGTTGGCGCTATCGAACTCTCCTGCCGCTTGTTCCATGATATACATCTTGCACTCAAAACTTACGTGATCTACAATTCCACCCCATTCTCCTCTAACTCGCAAGCTTCACTCTACCCAGGTTCACAAAATTTTCAAAGCATCTATCGTCGCCTTCCATCCCCACTACCTTCACGCCCTTCCCAATGTACATTAATTATGGTTTTACTAATGACAACTCAACACACTAGTATGAAACGATTGACATTAACAAGCAAAAACCTTGAGGACATCTCCCATTAACATGCATTAAACCACCATTTATGGTACTCCGAACGACTTTCGTTCCTTTCCATACTTACCCAATTTTTTCCACGTGTTTTGTGATATACATCTTGCACCCAAAACTTTTGTGATATACAATTCCACCCCAGGCTCCTCCAACTCGCAAGCTTCACTCTACCCAGGTTCACAAAAAGTTTCAAAGCATTTATCGCTCCCTTCCATCCCCACCACATTCACGCCCTTCCCAATGCACATTAATTATTCCGGCCTCTATATTGCACTTCCATTGTTCTGTGACCTACAAATAGCACCCGGACCTCCGCGATATACAAATTGACTGCCAGACTCCCACATCGTCCCCTCTTTTGTGTTACACATTATGCATTCAAAAGTTCTGAGCCATACAATTTTACCGTCGGGGTGTCACGTCTTTTGGAGAACCCTTGTCACCCTATTTTGGATCCTCGGGTTGGTGGGTTCACGAAGTCTCCAATTCCTAGTCACTGTTTCCTGTGCCTGCCACCTTCGTACTTATTTCTAAATATGCAACAACAAAGGTTTAATGCTAAGAGTTCATCATGCAACAGCCGTAAAGATCGTCATTAATAATAAAAAGGCTCGAGGAGACAGTCACACTGACTATCCCTACACAACTTGTCTAGAAACATGCAAAAAAGATCTTGCCAGGTAATGGGATATCTATTACAAATTTCAATATATTAGCGAAAACGAGTATGGCCTACCGTTTCCCTATTCCATACTTAGACACTTTTTCGATTGTGGATTCTTGGACTGGTGGGCTCAATATTGTGTTTCCAATGTTCTGCGACTTGCAAATAGTACCCGGAGTTCCGCGATATACAATTTGTCCGCTAGAATGCCCCATCATGAGCCCGACCGACCGCGCTTCCTTTCAATACTTAGCCGCAATTTGGATGTATGTTCATGACGTGGTATATTTCCATGGTTTCACATGCTTCAACCACTGTGTATCGAGTCTGGCCTACCGTTTCCCTATTCCATACTTAGATACTTTTTTGATTACGGGTTCCCAGACTAGCAGGCTCAAGATTGTGTTTCCAATGTTTTACGACTTGCAAACGGTACCTAGAGTTCCGCGATATACAATTTCTCCACTGGATTTCCCCATCATGCCCTCTTCTGTGTTACGCGTTTTGCGGTCAACACTTCCAAGACATACAATTTGACCCTCGGGCCCTCACCTTTGCTGGTTATATCTTGTAACCCTATCTTGAAGCCCGACCGACCGCTTTTGATAATTAGCCATTACTTAAGTGTTGTTCCATGTCCCTACCACCTTCATACTTATTTCTGGATATGCAATTAGTAAGATTTAATGCTAACAGTTCGTCATGCAGGAACCGTAAAGATTTCCATTAATGAGAGAAAGACTCGAGGAGATCTCCCAGACTTCCGCGATATACAAATTGACTGCTAGACTCCCACATCATCCCCTCTTCTGTGTTTCACATTTTTCACTCCAAAGTTCCGAGACATACAATTTGACCGTCGAGGAATCACATCTCCTAGGGAACCCTTGTCACCCTAGTTTGAAGACCATCCAACCACTTTCCATACTTACTCATTTCATGGAATCTCTTTCGCAGATCCTCGGGTTGGCGGGTTCACGAAATCTCCAATTCCTAGTCACTATTTTCTGTGCCCACCACCTTCACACTTCTTTCAAAGTATGAAATGACCAAGGTTTAATGCTAACAGTCATCATGCAACAACCGTACAGACCATCATTAATAAGAAAAAGGCTCGAAGAGACAGTCACATTGACTATCGCTACACAACTTTCCCAGAAACATGCAGAAAAGATCTTGCCAGGTAATGGGATATCTATTACAAATTTCAATATATTAGCGAAAATGAATCCGGCCTACCGTTTCCCTATTCCATACTTAGCCACTTTTTCGATTGCGGGTTCCTAGACAGGCGGGCTCACGATTGCACTTCCAATGTTTCGTGACCTGCAAACAATACTTGGAGTTTCGTGATATACAAATTGACCTCTGGACTGTCCCACCATGCCCTCTTGTGTGTTATGCGTTTTTCACGCAAAACTTTCGAGACATACAATTTGACCATCGGGCCCTCACCTCTCATGGTTATACCTTGTAACCCTATTTTGAAGCCCGACCAACCACTTTCGATAATTAGCCATTCCTTAATTTTTCTTTCCTCTCCCCACGACCTTCGTACTTCTTTCTAAATATGCAATTAGTAAGCTTTGATTCTAACAACTCATCATGCAGGAACCATCAACATTGTCATTAATGAGCAAAATGCTCAAGGAGATCTCTCATTAATACGCATTAAACCAAGATCTGTGGAGAGTTATATTATCCCTTCCAATTGTTCATCTCAAACAACATGGAATGTCTTTCATGGGTTGTCGCATTGGCGTGTTCACGAAATCTCCAATCCTTAATTTCTCTTCGTCATACCCAACATCTTCACACTTCTAAGTATGCAATTACTAGTCTTTAATGCTAACAATGCATCATGCAACAACCATCGAGATTGTCATTAATGAGCGAAAGGCTCAAGGAGATCTCCCATTCACACGCATTGGACCAAGATTTATGAAGGGTTATATTAACCCTTCTAACTCTTCATTTCAAACATCGTCTGGAGCAAACGAGCGTTCTTGTAAACTTATGGCAGCATATCGACAACAGTTATGTGGAGATACAATGAATATCTTCGGGTGTGAGGACCAGAACTTCTAGTGGTCTAGGGGATACTCTTACTATTCATCCCGTTCCACCCAGAATGAAGTGATTTGGACCTCTAGAATTGCTCATGCAGGATGTGTCCCTGGAGTTTTTGACTATAAGGATGTGGTCTCTTGGTGCGCCCAAAAATATATTTCAATCCAAAGAATTATTCCACTGCGCGACCATTCTCCCGTTTCTTTGTCACCTCAGGTCTTCCGCAAGATGTTAAGATTGTCGGAGCAAACATTGACCTTCAGAGGACAAGACTGCAAGCAGTTCCTAGAAAAACATGATAACGGGTTGGACCTCTTACTCGAGTTCCTGGAAGACTCGACAACAGTTCCTGAAGATATCACAAAGTTGCAGGTCAGTTCCTTTAGAAATCCATTCCGAGAAATTGCTTGGTTGTTTACAAGAATAACGAGACAGGAATCCATGAAAAACATTTCCCGCATGGTTCTTTATATTTTGTATTTCACAGTCAAGGAACAATCCATTTTTGATTGGGGGAAGCTAATTTCCATTGAAATTTGTTCCCAATTGTTACGATTCGAAGAAGAGAATAAATTTTATATGTCATCCTACTTGGTTTTCGCGATAGCACATTGATGCTCGTTTCCAAAATTATCTCTATCCAAGAAGATAAACTATGAATTCAACCTAGTAACGTTCTAGTACCAGGCCTTATGGAGGCACATGGCCTCCCATTGTTTTTATGAGGTTTCTAATGACTTTGAAATGGTTTTCAAAGATTTATTGTTAGGAAGGGATGCTCCCCAGATGTCTGGCCAGAAAACCAATTTTTTGGACAGGAAGGGGACACACAACAACACTCCTGATCCTAATGATGGAGATGTAGAGTCATTGCAAAGAAAAACTGAATTGTACAGACAACGAGGAAAAGGATCCGGTGAGAAGAGTGTCCAGTCCCCGACCAACACTCCCAAGAGCATGACATCATGGAGCATCGCTTTAACGACCCACCCTAGTAAGAAAGCAACCAAAATTCTTCAAACGGAGGAGGAGATAAGAACCCTCCTCACGGAAAAATTGATAGTCCTCACAAGCTTCCTGTGACAAAGAAGAGAAAAAATGTTGTAGGGTAGGCGGAAGAGCCCAAAACTGAAAGTGATAGCATGCAACTTGAGACTATTGTGGATGACGTGTTCTGCAAAGTTGATCAGCCCACGAATGCGATGCACCATAGTTCTACAATGGAAATAGTTGAGACCGACGTTTTTGATGAAGATGAATCCTCCATATTCTAGAGCGTTGTTTTTGACAGCCAATCTAAAAATTTAATTATTGAAAAGAGAGATGTAACAAATAAGAAAGGGAAATCTCGTTCAGAGATTAACCTTAGGAACATGCAGCCGTCCCAAATATCCTAATTTCACCGAGCAACCACAGATGCTCTTGATGATTCCATTGGAGGAATTGAAGCGGAGAATGCCAGATTGAACGATCAAATCAAGGAATTGGAGGAGGCTTTGATTCCTACCCCATTGTTTGCCGGTCCTTTAGAAAAAACCATGCCTGCCACCCCTGCAACCAAGTTAAAAGGATCCTCCAGCCTCCTCACATCCTGTAGAGGCTATGTGGAGAAGAATATCGAGAAAATAATGGAGCTAATTACTGAAGCCTGGGAAACATCACAAAATATAGCTTCCTTTCGAACGAGGGCACATGCTTTGCACGAACATTTGCAGGCAGATTTAAAAAATGAAGAACGTTTCTATCTAGAGACAATGATCCCTTTTAGCAACCATGTCATCAACATCTTAGATCTGAGAAGAAGACAATAAGATCGTCCCTCCCCAAACCGGATCAAACAATTAAAATCATACTGGAAAGAGAAAGTTAATAACCTACATCTCATTGTCGAATCATGTGAACAAGCCATATCAAAGAAAGAAGAATTATCTAGAAACCTGACCGAAATAGACTTAGCCAAAAGTACCAACGAGGATCAAGACCCAAACTTAATCCTTAACTCCTTGTCCTTAACCAAGCAAGCCTTCGATGAACAAGTTGATATTTTAAAGGGGTTGTCTTTAGAAAAGTTTTACGACATCCTTAAATATGGTCAAGATGACATGGAGAACTGGCTAGTGGACTATTCAGCACACAATGAAGAAATTGAACAGGCTCTGCATAGTATTTCTATCGATCTAAGGAAATTAGAAAATGAGCTTTTCAACATAAAAATTTGGGATGAAATCAACGTGGCCCCCATGAGAAGCTACATTGAAGAATGGCTCCAAAGGAGAATCGATAAGCTCACCGACGAAGGGCAACAACCAGTTGGCATGATTCCAGTGGTCGTCGACGAGAGCAATAAAAAGGCATCAACAAGCAAATAGCAAAGGGAGAAATAGATACCATCATATAAAGTCTATACTGATCACATCTTGCTTTCTTTATCAATCCAGTTATTCCACCTCTTTAAATAGAAATCTCTAACCAAAGACTGATAACTTCCAATTTCTTCTTTCCAGGTCTTCATCTCTACCGTCGCCCACTTCTTCTTTCTACAGTCCTATTTCTTGTACTTATTTCTTTTATGGTCCGCGGGAGCCCCAATCCCAGTCTATATGACAAATGCATTTAAATTTCTAGAAATATCTAACAAATTCTAAAAATATGTAACAAACATTATTAATTTTTGATAAATTTCAAAGAAAACTACTTCGAGAACAATTTCAACGGTGCCTTGTGGGCTGCTTTTGGAATGCTAAATTAGTTCTCTTTATGCATATCGATCATCTTCTTTTATTTTTATGTGCTCATAAAATTTTTTCTTCAACTATGTTCGATGTCAGGAAATTGTGTTTATTAAATTTGAATGTTTAATGTGTGTGATTCCTGGTCCTTTTTTCCAGGAACCTTTATTTCAAAAAAAAAAAAAAACTACTACTACTATCCTTTTTTATTGCTTCAATTCATTACGACGAAAATTTTCTAAGTCCCGTATTTGAATTATACATGCCTAAGGAAAAAACTTAAACAGGAGTATCACATCTATACAAAACACAATAGGATTGGCATCCTCGTCAGGTTGTCGTTTCGGTGCTAACAGATTAAACTGCAAGAATATCCACATATTAACCCCATATTAATATAATATTATGATTAACTAATTCGGGAATTCGGGACTCCAGTTCTTTGGGGCTCCGACCTTACTTCCGCACTGACATTCTCCCTAGGTCATCTACCAGCCCGATGTCTTATGGTTGGCATGTGACACACTGGCACGAGTCATTTTCTGCATGGATACCACCTATAATTCAAGCTGCTTCCCACGTGTCCGCTGCTTCGGACTTCTATTTCTCCCTCAATCCCGCCATAGTAATGAATTTATTCTCATTCCAACCTAGCAAGGACTACCCTGCCATGCAACACTTGTTGTATGTATAATTTATCAATTTAAGTTTGCATTTTACCATACTACTATTTGTTACGATAAATGTAGTTTTTAGTATTTCCATTTTACCATGTTTCGTAAGTGGCTAATGGACCTTTAATGTTTCATATTGTAGATTTTATCTTGATAATTTTCTTACACTATGAACATTTCATTTTACATAATTTTCTTACACTATGAACAATTCATTTTACATATAATAATCATACGTGTTTTGTAATATGTAATAAACATGGAAAAAATTGCTATTAGAATTCTAAAATATAAAGTGCCTTATATGTATATGTCAATATTGGAAATACCACTCATAATTATTGAGGGCTTTTCCTATTTTCAAAATAAATTTCAAATTTAAATTTTGTGAAACCAAATTTTTGTCCATGAAATTCAACATTTAAATTTACTTTAAAATTTGGATTATTGTTATGTATTTATGAAATTACACGTTTCCATTTGATTTCAATACGTGCTTAAAATTATTAAATATTTCGTATATATGCTTTCACCTTCACTGGATTATATTAGTTTTTGGATTATATTAGTTTTTGTCACATCTTCTGGGTTTTTTTGTTTTTTTTTTCTCTTCTGTTTATACTGCCCATTCGATCAACGTATTTTTGCACTACGTGGAGCAATTGCTGGCATGAGTGTTGGTGGTAGTAATTGTTTGTACATACATAATAATTATATATAATTATATTTATAAAAGTAAAGTGTTTTATATTTTTAAAATTTTTATATAAAGATTTTTTTGGGACAAGTCCAAACATTTTTTTTTTTTTTTTTTATCTTTTTCTGGTAATTATCACCTTAATTGCAGTTTTCCATAATTTAAATTGTATTTTCAAACATATGAATAGATTTACAGTCTAAAAAAGCCCCTATTGCAACAAAATTATTGTATCAATTCTTTTAAATTTTTATTAAATTTTGAACAAAATCGATCAAAAAATTATAAAAAAAGTTAAAATTTTTCCATAATTTAAATTGTATTTTCAAACATATGAATAGATTTACAGTCTAAAAAAGCCCCTATTGCAACTAAATTATTGTATCAATTCTTTTAAATTTTTATTAAATTTTGAACAAAATCGATTAAAAAATTATAAAAAAATTAAAAAAATAAAATGTTTAAACTATTATATTCTTTTATTAAAAAAAAGTTTATTTTACTTATAAAATGTCAATCAGAAAATAATTTAAATAAACTACATTAATTAATCAGAAAATAATCTATTTAAAAGAAAATAATTTAAATAAACTACATTAATTAATCAGAAAATAATCTATTTAATTTAAATAGATTATATTGATTAAATCGTGAATAAAAACATAAATATAATAAAATATAATTAATTATTAATTATTTAAAAATAAAACGTAATATTTCTGTAACCTTCTTTACGTCATGCACACACCGTCACCCAGGCACGGGGGTAGCATGTGATTGCGCAAATCTTTGTGGAAGGCATTTATTTATTGAGTTTATGTGCACTGATACCTGAGAGACCTTCCACGGTATAAGGAACTCTACCCACCAACGTGGCATGTACATAACTTCTGGGTTGTACACCCAATGAATTCAATTTGGAGGTGGGATGGACCATGATGTAAAGCACTTTGTTCACATCCAAAGATTGTTCCCATACCGAATAATTATATGGGAAGGAACAGTGGTAGGTCCTCCATCAACGCACTTCAATGAATGTTGGCTTCAAATGTCATTTTACTCAATAACATTCCTTTTTTGTTTTATATCTAGGAGAATTAGCAACTTGTCGAGATTTTATGGGTGAGGTTTAGGTTCAAATCTGGTTGGTTGCTACTATAAACCCTAGTCTAGTACCAATATCTACAAGTCAATGCTTAGTATGAAACTTTCAAAGACATACTTGCGGGGATCCCACTCAATGGGGTGCATATTCTTCTAGCCTTATCACAATGGGCCATAATCTCATCGAGGATTTGAACCTGGACGGGGAGAGTGCAAGCACAACCTCCCAACCATCTCGTCAAACCCCCTTGACATACTCAACAAAATTCATAGTAGGCATGTAAGGTAGAAGGCCAAAGGAAACTAACCTATTGCTTGGAAACATATCTTAAAAAAAAATTGGTGTGACACCGACTACAACTGTTGAAGGATACACTCACGAGGGGTATGGTAAGAAAGCATTGGACCTCAAATTTAACCTACCCCTAGATGATCAGACAGACATTGGATTGAATCCAAATCTGGGGGAACAAACCCCTCCCTACCCCATTGGATGGAGGATCTAGCCTTCCTCCCTTCCCAAGACATGCAATGCACCCTGCCAACGGATGCTATCCATCCGACCAACCAGGCATCGACAAAGCATAGGAATTATATGTATTCTATAGCTTCAATGGTGCACTTGTGATGCATAAAAGAATTGATAATTTACCCTACCCTAGAGGTGACAAAGAAATATTTGTGAAAACTCTTTTTTTTAAATTATTACTCTAGAGATGGAGAGGTTTAGCTCCATTGATGTCACAAAAGCTAAGATTCGAGTCAAGAAAAGAATCCCTTTACACTAATAGAAACTAATCTTTACTAACTAAAACATTATCGTGCAATACCCATTATAACATTGAAAATAAATCAACCTTATACCTAGTGCTCTATCTTAGTCCAAACTCTCAAAGCAAAGGGACGAGTCTTCCATTTAAACTATAAAGGCTTGTTTATCTAAAAGGAAAGTCAAAGATTAATCAACCTATTTTAAAAATACACTTCTTTGATTGGAAAACCCTTTTAGTAACATTAATTTTATTATTAATACAACTTAAAAAAAAATTAACACTTTACAAAGGCTATCATCTTATTGATAATTTCAAAATATCAATTCTAACTTTAAAACGTAAATATAATTTCATAATATCAATTCTAACTTTGAAGCTTGCCCCTATACTCACTAGGACAACAAGGAATAAGACTATTTTATAAAATACAAATAAAGGTGTATAGTCAATGGCTCTTGGCCATCATCATTAAATGATCTTTATTAGTGGTTATTTGATTATTGGGTCTCTTCTTAAGAACATTGATCATGATCAATTTGTTTGTCAAGGTATTTTCACTTTAAATTTTATGATTGAACTTAATTAAGCATGAGTTATGTATAAAGATTTTTGTTTAAGGATAGCATATGCATTTTTATCAGGACATGGTGTTCTAGCTAAAAACCCATATTTGGAGACATTATCAAAATTCTCAATTTAAATGAGATTGTTCAATGTTACTCTTAAATATAAAGGTGTTAAATCTTTTGTAACCATTGATAAAAATTTGGGTAAGTTTGCTACCCTAGGTCCGAATAATGTAAATGTGACATATTTAAGTTATGTTGGAATACCATTTATTTATATTTAACCAAATGTCTTCTTTCAAATTACACTTCAATGAAGTGTGAGAATTGTAGTTAGACATGGTGATCCGATTATATACACATTGTTTTTTGTTGCAAGCTATGTTTTGAACATGGGTATGTAGTTCAAGTTCTTGTCAAAATGTAAATGATTTTTAGGATATTATGCTAAATAATAATAATGATCCAAATGTAAAGGAATCTCAGGCTATTATGGAGAATAATAATAATGATAATGGAAAATCCTAAAAAAGAAAATTTAAAGAATTCCTTTTGGATGGGCCTTCAAAAAAGAAGTCTTGAAATGTACTTAAGTATGTAGCTTTTGCAAAGGTTCTCCCTTCTCATTCACTAACAAATGTAACAATGTAAATTTATATGCAATCATAACT
>ML824311.1:74106-90696 GCA_009831015.1 Picea engelmannii | reverse complement strand
ATTTTTTTTAATTTGTTAATTTAATTATTTAATTTATTGTTATTTACAAATATTATATATAACCAAGTTAGTATATAACTTTTGACCAAAATTTGTCACCACAACAATTTGTAAAGGATAAGAAATATTAAACCTTGGATATCAAATCTTCAAACTCAAAATATCAAGCTCCTTGATTATGTATTAGAAGTCAAAATATTGAATAACAAAGTGATATTATTATAATAAATAATATCTTCAAGTTTAGCTAATACTTTGGAATTTCAATGGAATCTTTATATTATATAACATCCATGACACAATAAAATTAATAGAAGTCTTAATTTAACTATTAACCATTTTCAAAGTAGAGTTATGATTATAAAATGGTATCTAGAGTAAACTCTAGAATCGTTAAGGTATAAGGCTAGTGAACAACAAAGTTTGAAGTCATTATAATAATATATTTATTAAGAGTTCAATATGTGATTTGTGGGAATTGAATTTAGGTGGGAGGATAACAAACATTCCTCCCAACCACCTAAACTAAAACCAATTGACTAAACCACTTATATATATAAGTAATGGACTTCCGTAAAACAAAATGTATGTAGTAAACTTATGTTTAGTTGAAAGTTTCTTTTTTAAATAAAAAATTTGAATAATTATTTAAAGAGTTTAAATTTAGACTTATATTTAGTTGAAAGTTTTTTGTTTTTTTTAAAATAAAAATGTTGGATAATTATTTAATGAGTTTAATTTTTTTTTAATGAAACTTTTTTCACAAAGAAAAAATTCTAATTTTTATTTTATTATAAAATGAAAATCATATTCTTTAAATGTTAAAAAAACCATATAAAGTAAAGTAAATACATGTAAATATTATATTTTAAAAGAATATAGGTGCATATTATACTCACAAGAATAAAATTACAAACGTTGTTTCTTACTTTTTTAAAAATAATCCACAATCTTTATTTCTTTTTTACTTCTTCCTATCATATTGTAAAAATAGTTATAGTAACTATATGTGAATTAGAAGGGAGATCAAAATTGATGCAGGAACATCCTGCTTCCAAAATCAAATATGTTTGACTAGACTTTGGGGTCTTGAGTTTATTTGAATTTAATTGTTTAAATGGTTGAAAATTCCTAAGTTTGAAGGAATTTTAGAAAACTTGTATTAGTTGTGGAATGCATTGTAATTAATTTAGTTCTCAAGAGTTGTGAGGACTTAGAGAGATCTTAGGGTTGGTTGTATCTCTCTTGAGTATATTGTCGATCTAGATTGAGGATTTAGTGGATCTAGAGGATCCTAGGGATTTGTGTGAGTGATTTTAGGATCTGAAACAAATTGTAGTTTCAAAATCTTTTTGTATTGATTTGTAACCCTAAGGGAAAGAGAGGGGTGACCAATTGAAAGGAAATCAAGCCAATAGTAGAGAGAATGTTGAGAAGGCCATTAAGAGGCCTTATGTAATCTCGTGTACAATATATGTACAATTGAGTAATGGAAATCACTTTGTTTCGAGTGTTATAGGGAATTACTGGTTGAATACCTCTGTAAATTATGTGTGTGTTAATTCTATGTATGATTTGTATGCAGGTTTCGGGGTTCAAATCATGGGAGTTACCCTCGTGCAAGTGAAATTGATCGACCATCGATCATTAGAGAGATCGATATATCTAAGGCAATAATTGGTCGATTGAGTTCGTAGTGAGGTCGTGGGAGAACAAACATAGATTTTGTTCGTACGTAGGTAAATTGAAGGTCGAAACCCTTCAGAACAGAGCTCAAAACCCTTTACCAGGTGTAGAAGAACAACATCCATGGATTAAGATCAAGAGTCGATCATGACCGTCAGATAACTGCCAAGTTATCCATTTATGAGTTTAAGTTGAATGAACGATATTTGATCTGGAGGATAGGTTATCCAGAACGAAGACCAAATGTGACCCTACACTCGCCGCTCGAAGTCCGAAGCAACAATGGAAAGGATTACTGTTTTCAAATTTCTGTGGTGAGGAATTTCAAAATCATTTGCTGGAGAATCCATAGTAGGTATCATTTTGTCATCGACGTTTCGAGTCCTGATGATGAATCCCGATCCGGATTCGAAATGTCGATGACAAAATGATACCTACTGTGGATTCTCCGGCAAATGATTTTGAAATGGAAAGGATTTTAGAGTTAGTATACCAGAGTGTGAGGTTAGAGAAGTACTCTGTGAAGGGAGGTTCGATCAATGGTCAAGATCGACCGTAGCATGGAAGAGATCAACGGTTGTAAGAAAATCTCAGTGTAGAGAGATCAATGGTTGTAAGGCGTCCATGTGGCGATGTGTTATTATGACTTGGTATCAGAGTGGTAGAATGTCAGAATTCCTAGCATAGAAGAGACCCAACCAACGACGGATATTGGTTCATAATAGCTCAGATCGAGGGTCCATAAGGAGACGTGTGGCAGAGTCTAAGTGGTTGTCGGATTTAAGCCTTCGGGGTTAGAAGAATATGCCATCGAAAAGGAGTCCAACGAAGGAGGGTGACCAACTATCCAGATACATTCAAAGTGATCTATATTAGTACTAAGAGAGCGAGATGCATTCAGAATGATCTATATCGGTGTTGAGAGAGTGAGATGCATTCAGAGTGATCTATATCAGTGCCGAGAGAGCGTTGTGTGGTGAATTTCTATTGAACGTTGGAGTAGACCCATCTGGGTCCAACAACAGGAAAAGGTTAGACAGAGAAACATCGATAGACGGTGGAGAACTATTCAGAGTTGAATAGATCGATGATTTAGGACAAGACTTGTGGCAGGTCACCAGAATGACACGTGGCAGCTGACAGAACCTGAACATGGCACCAACAAATGAGAAGAGGACACGTGGCAGTGACGTGGATGAATGAGTAGGTGACATGTGGTTGAAGGATCCACAAGTATGAAGGTGAAACGTGGGAATATATGTGAAGATTGATTGGTGAAGACTTGACACAGAGAAACAAGCATAATTGTATATCTGGACAGATCGACAGTGGAGACAATCCAAGGATTTGGAGTCTAAGAGGGGAGAGAAATACTGTCAGAGCGACAATTTCAGAGTATCGCCACTGGAAATAGTTTGGTAGAAGGACCTTGGTACAAAGGAAATATGGATTAAGCTAGACTGTCCATCGGTACCGTGTAAGAATGAGATCCAACCGTCTGTCGACATAGTTGTTTCGAGGTTTGTCATGATACAATAATTGAAATGGTATCGATGAAAGGATCAAGGAATATTCTGTCGAGTGAATTGATGTGTTAGATCCGTCCGTCCTCTTGGATATGCAATGTGGATCTTCCATTCTGTGACAATTGACGACGGAGACGAAGGCTAAATTAAGCCTCAATAATATTAAGTGTGTGGTCACAACCCAAGGTCACCTGAAGGCGAGCTGTGGATTTAAGTGCATGGTTTATAAGATCCTGGTTGTAGTTGAGGTTTGTTGGCGCAGACCATTTTGGGGAAAAGCACAGGAATTAATGAGGCAGTTAGGAAATGGACCAAAAATGGAGTGTGCATCAAAAAACAGGGAAAAGAAGCATCGAGAAAGCAGGAAAGTCAAAGGAAGCAATAAAGATGCGGATCAACAAGAAAAATGGTTGGATTTTGGACTAGCCATGCTTAGGAAGTTAGAAAGTGGACAAACCTAATCCACCTAGGGTTAGTGGGTTAGGGTTTTGGTCATTTTGGTAACAGGTAAATAACCCATTTTTTGTAATATAAATAGATGGTAGTGAGATAGCGAAGGGATTGTTAGTGGTTGAGATGATTTTAGAGATAGTTTTTGAGATAGAGATATGCATTGTAATCGAGGGTAAGGTCACAAGCTATGGAGCTTAGTGCGATCTTGTCAGCCTCAACTGTAATGTGTGCAACACTATAAACTTTGATAAAGAATAACAAAAGAGTGAAGAAAACCAAATCTTTGTGGACGTATCCCAGGAGGGGTGAACCACAGTAAATTTGTGTCTCTGTGTGGAATGTTTGTCTTATTTCTTGCAATTATTTAGTTATGATGAATGTATGAATCTGTTAATAGTAAAATGTAGTGCACAATAGAATGACAAAATTATTAATGCAGAATTAAATCTAATGAATGTATCTACTTACTGAATTGTAGATATGAGAAGTAATGATGTATTAATGCAAAAGAATAGTAGATCTAATATATTTTGAGGTGGAAATAATGTATATCATCCCCACAGTAGCCTCCCTTCCTAGATTGCAAACATCTGGGTCCTACAGTTACCTATAATCCATCTTGGGTGAGACTGCATTGTGCACTCTATGCGCAGTGTTGCCTTCTGGTCTCCAAAAGGGTCGATGGTTTGCAGGGTTTTGTTGGAAACCTAAAGTAGAACCCAGGTCAACACAAGAAACTTCCAAAAAATGTTATGTTGTCGGCTGGAACCTAGAAGAACAGATTGGAAGGGACTTGTTGAGAAGAAAAGTGAAGAGAATGAAGTATTAGAAGGGGATGTTCAAACCATGGAATCCAATTAAATAGGAGATCGAACGATGGTTGAAAACAAAAGAGCTCGAGTTTGTGCAGAAAGACAATAGAAACCCTAAGTATACATCGTGCCAATATTTGGAGAGGTACGTATTTACTGATCTTCATGAGGCATTTTTCTGTGAATTTCCACATTTGCTACAGGAGTGGATACTGAGATTGAGTTATACTCACCCAACTAATCAGATAAGACCAATAGAATGGAATACTAAAAATATTGCACAACTACAAAAATTCAATAATAAATTCACGCACCAGTCGATTTCTGACTAGACAACATTATTGCAGGTTTTATTACCGAGTTTGTGGTCGATACTAGAAAATCATCCACCTGGCATGGATGATTTTGAGGTAATTGATATAATGGATAATACTACACCTTATCCAACATTGTTGGGACTGGATTGGGCATTTGACAATCAAGCTATCATCAACTTGAAGACTAGGAAAATGATTTTTGAATCAGGAGAATATAGATTCATAGCACCATTAGATCCTTCAGAAGTTGGAAGATATGTTGAACCAACAACATAGAATTTTATTACAGAAGAGATAAATCATTTCTATAGAACTACCACACGCAAGGAAGATTACATTAACCCAACAACAGATGGAATGCTTAGCTGGAGAAGCATAAAATCCTGTGCTTCATATTCTAACGCGGGAGTGGAGAATTGACAACAATGTTTACATGAGATATCTACCAGAAGATGTGCAATATTGACACACACACTAAGATGGGTTGGAACAGAGGTAAAAAAACCTCCAAGTTTTTATGGTCAAAATGATTTGGAAGAATTCTTAACAAAGTTTGAGTTAGAAGTTCTTGAAAGTCAGAGGTTATTATTTTTAGATATTGTATTGAAAACAACACCTAACGTTGGTGGGGTGCTCATAAAGAGAAGATCCATGATTGGCATCAATGCAAAAGATTATTGCGCATCAGATTTGGCTTAGAACGAGAGAATAAACATATGGAGAAATACGATGGAAGAGAACATACCAGAGAACATATAGACAAATGCATAACCCAATGTATATTGGTACCACCAGAGGAATGACCACATCACTTCATCCATACCTTAGAAGGCATACCAAGAAATTGGTATACAGAATTGGAACTGCACAGAGGAATTGGAAATTTGACAGATTTGTAGCAAAATTTTGAAATCACTTTTGCATTTGAACATGAGTATGTAGTGATGGATGCAACACTGAAGTTGATAAAAGAAAATATTTTTGAAGAACCTGAAGTTTAAATTATAACATCTTATAAAAAACAAAATCGACAAACAATCAAACAATTGTTACACTGCTACCACGTCACAAAAGATGACCCAAAAGAAGAAAACATGCACGATATTTAGATAGAAAACGTTGAAGGGGAAAGAGAAGTAGAGGGTCCATAGTTACAGTAAGAAGAACTTGTTGCACATTGAACATAAAGAAGGTAAATATTGGAATACAAGAGAATCCAAAGATTGCAATTTTTGGTGACTATTGGGACAACCAGACAGTAGAAAGAAAAACTGAATTACTGTGCGAATACAGTGACTTATTTGCAACAACGTTTTCATAAGTGAAAGGGGGAGCAGGAGAACTTGGAGAAATGAAGATTCCTTTACAACCATATACCAGACTAATAAGAAAGAGACTATATAGGATGAGTCCAATATATAAACAAAAAGTTAAGGCATATATTGATAAAATGTTAGAGGCTGCTATAATAAAACCTGTTGAAGAATCTGAGTGGATTATCCCTATGGTAGTTCAAGAGAAGAAGTAGGGGGAATAGGGATCTGTGTATACTTGAGAAAGTTGAATGATGCCTTTCTGCATGATCCCTTCCCTACTCCATTTACATATGAGGTATTGGAAAATGTAGGAGGACAAAAAGCATACTCATTTACTGATGGATTTTCAGGGTATCACCAAATCAAAATAGCACCAGAGGATCGTCATAAGACTACATTTTACACATAATGGAGGTCATATCAATACACAATGATGCCATTTGGATTGAAAAATTCCCCTGCTATTGTTTCAACAGTAGTGATAGCTGCATTTAAAGATTTTATATATAAATTTTTAGAGGTTTATCTGAATGATTGGACATTATTTAGCCTATTGAAAGATCAAGTTGAAATTTTAAGATTAATGCTAGACAGGTGTAGACAATGTCAAATCTATTTGAACATTAAGAAATGTATATTCAGCGCACCATTTGGAATTTTGTTGGGGCATCTGGTTTGTAAACAGGGCCTACTGGTTGACCCTACAAATATTGTTGTCATTGTTAATTTACTACTGCCTAAGTCAGTGCGCCAATTAAGAGCTACACTAAGTCATATAGGCTACTATAGAAAGTTCATAAAGAGCTACGCATAAATTATTGTGCCCATGGAGAAATTGTTAAATAAGGATATCAAGTTTTAGTGGAATGATGAGTGCTAACAAAGTTTGGACATCTTAAAGGAGAACATGGTGACAACACCAATTCTGGTGTTTCCAGATTGGTCAAAAGTGTTCCATGTTCATGGGGATGCATCTTCAATAGCACTTGGAGCAGTATTAACATAGCTAGGAGAAGGTGACATAGATCACCCAATAACATTTGCAAGTAGGAAACTGTCAGAGTCAGAACATAATTGTAATACAACAAAGAGAGAAGGTTTGGTTATGGTGTATGCATTACAAAAGTTCATACATTAATTATTATACCAACATTTTAAGATTTTCACAGATCACTCTTCTCTTAAATACTTGGTCAACAAGCCATCTGACGAAGAAATCTACCCACCCACGCAACATGTACATAAATTTTGGGTTGTACACCCAATGAATTCAATTTGGAGGTGGGATGGACCATGACATAAAGCACTTTTTTCACATCCAAAGATTGTTACCATACCAAATAATGATATGGGAAGGAATAGTGAAAGGTCCTCCATAAACGCACTTCAATGAATGTTTTCCTCAAAGGTCAATGTACTCAACAAAATTATTTTCTTGTTTTAAATCTAGGGGAATTGGTAACTGGTCAAGATTATCTGGGCGAGGCTTAATTTCAAATCTGGCTGGTTGCCACTATAAATCCTAGGCTAGTGCCAATATATGCAAGCCAACATCTAGTAAGAAACATATGACTTAGCAAGAACTGAGACGTTTAGAGACACACCTGCGGGGATCCCACCCAATGGGGCACCTATTCTTCTAGCCTTATCACAACAAGCCATAGTCTCATTAGGGATTTGAACCCGGGCAGGTCGAGTGAAAGCACAACTTCCCAACCATCTCGTCAAACCCCCTTGATGTACTCAACAAAATTCTTAGTAGGCGTGTAAGGTAGAAGGTCAAAGGAAACTAACCAATTGTTTGGAAACATATCTTTAAAAAAAAATGTTCTGACATTGACTACAACTGTTGAAGGATATACTCACCAAGGGTATGGTAAGAAAGCATTGGACCTCAAATTTACCCTACATCTTAGTCTTCACCCTAGAGGTGACAAACAAAATATTTGCGAAAACTCTTTTTGGAAAATTATTACTCTTACATCTTAGTCTTCACCCTACAGGTGACAACTGTTTAGCTCCATTGATGTCATGAAAGTAAGATTCGAGTCAAGAAAAGAATCGCTTTACACTGGTAGAAACTAATCTTTAATAACTAGAACATTGTCGTGCAATACCCATTATACCATTAAAAAGAAATCAACCTTATACCTAGTGCTCTATCTTTGTCGGGACTCTCAAAGCAAAGGGACAACTGTGTCCTCCATTGAGACTATAAAATCTTGTTTATCTAGAAGAGAGGCCAAAGGTTAATCGACCTATTTTAAAGATACACTTCTTTGATTGGAAAACCCCTTAAGTAGCATTAATTTTATTAATGCTCCTTATACATTGGGCTCGGTGTTTTGCTCCTTGGTATCCTACTTGAGTTGTCTCTTTCTATACACAATAGAGTTTTTATATATCAAGTTGTTATTCAGTCCATGCATTTTCATTTTTATTATATTGAAAATACAAAAATATTAGGCATTTTGCATTGCTTGGCATTTTTATCTTTTGAGTCTTCGTCATATTATTTAGTGCATGTAAAGAAAGATTGCATTTTTATTTCAGAATTGCAGAGTTGAAATTGAAAATTGCATTGTTTTAAGAAGCATATCATTCATTGAAAATTGAAGTTAGGACTTTGCATTGTATTCATATTTACTTTACTTGTTGAGTCATAACATCATGAGTTTCACTACCATACCTTTTTGAGTAAGCACGACCATTAAAATTAACACTATAATTTAAAATTCATTAGTCACGATTTTATTTTCTAGGGTGCACAAACTAGCTTAGGATTTAGTGCCTTGGAATAGCATTTTGTGAGTAAACTTCTCCAAGGCTATTAAATCAACATATGTGTCTGACTAAGGGAGTGGAGAAATCCATTGTCTAATCGGTAATATTAGGAGGCTTCGCTTACACTGGAGTTAATCATGAGGTCGCGCGAGGTTGGTTGAAGGGATATCCCCCCAATACCTTCTTAGCGTTAGAGATATTTTTGGGGATCTATTCATATCTGGGGATCTTGTCAGTTCCCTTACCTGCATGAGAGGCGGTGCTTTCAAGATTTCGGGATTTTCTACCCTACCCATATGCTGGACCTGACTTACAAATGCTCGCCTGTGCATCAGTTATACATTGCTTACTTAGTTGCTTGACTTAGGTGCCACATAGTTTACTTGCAGGGGTTATTCTGCAGGTACTCTAGGTCAGATAAGGGTCGGACAACACACAACCTTTATGGAGGATTACCTCTCTGGGGGGATCTGACCGAATGATTGTTAAGCCCATGAGGGCCCTTATAACTAATTATGTTACCTCTGATCTTTAGCCGAGATTCTCAGGCCCCTTTTGGGAGAGACATACCTTCTTTAGGGAGGGAGGCCCCTTTCAGCCACTTTACCCCGTTTGTGTGCATATTTTTTTTTTTATTATTGTTGGTGTGCTCTTTGATTACTAATTAGCCTTAGGATTTTGTACTGAGTTTTCATTATCATGGATAGTGGAGTTCCCATAGATCCCTCTTTTACCGCTACCACCCCCATGATGTTCACTCATTTCATGGGGATGAATCCGTCTACTTTTCATAATGGTATGCAAAATTATGACGCTCAGTCCATGCCTTGGGTCTCTAATCATTTTCCTGTTGATATGTTGAATGTTCCTTCACCCTTTCCATCCTCTCCCTGGCCCACTTATATGAATCCTATCATTGGATTTGGGGGCACCATGGCCCTACTACCTACATCTTCGTTTGATATGAGTCATGTCCCTCAACCAACTCTCACTGTGGGAGGTTGGAACCTTCCCTCTTATGGATCCAGTCCTAGCTATACTCTTTCAGGAGACAGTACTCAAATGGGTTCTTATTCTACTTATTACACCCCATTTGTGTATCCTTCATCCACCATGTCGGTTCCTTCGAACACTTTTCCCATGGCGAGTCCTCATATATCCCCGAGCCTTTCATACGGGGAGAATCAGTTTTAAGGTTCAAGCTACCCTCTTCACGGAACCCCTTCACATGGGGGAAACATATATCCTCACTTGAATAATCCTTTTCATACCTCTGTCTCTTTGCAAAATTCAGTGATGATGCTCGTACAAACCTCTTTGGATCAATTAAGTGGAGGATACTACCTTTCCAAACAGGGACAGGGGGTAAACCAGGACCCCTCCTGGCCTGCAATGTTTCAAAGTCAATATTTCCCTGGACCTTGGTATCAAATGCCAAAACCCACTACTAGTCCAGTCACTGCCAGTCATACTGGAGCTCCATCACCAACCTCTGTCAGTCATGTTGGATATGGGTCGACGAACTCTGCAAGTGATGTTGAATACCCGCAACTATCCGCTGCTAGTCATGTTGGGGGCATCACTTTAGTCGCCACAATTCATATCGATGTCACATATCCAACCTCTGTACATCATGTGGGAGATGACTCTCTTGCCTCTGCTAGTCATGTTGAGAGCATGTCACCACCCATTGTGAATGATGTTGGGGGCATTGAGAAGCCTAGATGTCTCAGACGTGAGCCTAAATTCCTTTGCAGGACTTGCGAAGGAGATCACCTTACTCATTTGTGTCCAGCTACTATTGGGATACCAGAAGCGTGGCTCTCACCTGTGGGCCCTTTGGGTTCTGAAGTTTATGTGGTTTCCCCGCACCCTGTTTCTCCTTTGATTGACACAACAACCATGCCGCTACAATCCTCTCCTGACCATACACCTATTGTTGAGGGTGATGTGTCCCCTATCCCTGTTATCACACATCCTCTTCAAACTTGAATTGAAGAAGTGGTCGTACCAGTGCAAGCTCTAGTCAATCCAACTCTCCTTTTAGAGGGTGATGCATGCTTCAACCATGTCGTCAGCATTCCTGATAGTGATCCTTATGAACAAGAGACAACTTTACTCTCCCTGAGTACTCTCCCTTCAAGTCCTGGAGAAGTTCCCTATGATTGGGATGGTCTTGTGGGGTATCCAATGCCCCCACCTATGTCCTTTCCAGTAATAGACATTATCTGATATATCAGGGAGACGATAACCTCCGCTAGCACTTTATCCTCCTTGACTTAGAGAGATTTGGGATTTCCTAATCTTATGTTAGCTATTTGTAAGACAATGAAATTCCATAGAAGTCCGGCAAGGGAGCCTTGTCCTCCTCCGTGACTTTCCGCCTAGAAACTCCCAAGCGAGTCTGAGTTAGGCTCTTTTCCGACTCATCTAAAAAGAGAAAATATTGTCGAGTGAATTTGTCCCTTTCACACTCGTTAAATTGGGCTTGAAAGGTCATGAGTCTTAGTTAATCTCTTTTCTGACTCATTTTCAAAAAGTGAAAATATTGCCGAGTGAACTTGTCTCTTTCACACTCGTAAATCAGATTTGAAAAGACGTCTATTTGGTACAATTTTATCCCTTTTTCACACCAAGTAGACTAAGATCATGAAAAAGGACATTTTTTTGTGTTAAGTTGTGATTGCATCTAATGCCCTTGCTTGCAGTATTGAGCCTATAGCCGGTTCTCACTTTGTGTTATAAACGGTTTGCCTCAGTAGTTTTGTATCCTCAACCAAGCAGAGACTCGCTTATATCCTTCGCAATTTGACACCCTATACCCAAAAGGGAACATTCCCCTGAGTGTCCATCTCCCGCATGCATCTCCTTGCATTGAGCATAGGTATGTTCCACTGCTGGAACTATTTTTTCTTACTTACAACACTTGTTTCCTCCTCTGTATCATAGCATTCATTTGTCTATGAAAAAACAAAAAAAGACGGGAGAGAAGGGAGTATTATCTTATATTAGCAGCAATTGTCTCACCTTTGAATAGATCGCAAAGTTATTGACTCCATTTGACATCATAATTTTGGGTTTAGCATGGCCTTAGGAAGTTGAGCTCATTAAAAAAAAAATTCTCCACTGATTGGTTACTCTTCCAGACCCTATGGAGAATTTCATTGATGCCTCATGCATATCATGGTTTCAACATTGAGTCTATGTTGTCGGAGTCTTCCATATGTCTTATGCTCTTGTTCAAAGGAATTCTATCAACCTATGTAGACCATTCCTCATAACTCTTGACTTTGCATGTTGGCCATACCCTCAGTTTGTCTCAGAATCACATGATGGTATAGTCCTATCAAGCACATTGGTCCTACTTTCATCATTGGTAGGTAACCTTGAACCCAACAGTCGACATTTCATCATTGGTCATTGACTGGGTGGCTTCCCTTATGTTCGAAGGCAAGACATATATTCACACATTGGGATTCGTGTAGTGCCTTGGATGCCATTAGCCTTATTGGTGGTTTCCTTGCCTTTGTCAGTAGTTTTCCTCATTCGTTGCTATTCAGAGGCTCTTTTTCATGTACCACTTTCACTTGGAACACGCGAAATATGCACAGGGTCGTTGGTTCGTGAACATGTTCTTCGTCCGATTTCCTCCAAATCATGAAGATCCCACTTTGTACCTCGTGCTTAATGATGAGAGATGCCTTAATGCTCTTCTTTCAGTGGGTCTCCTTCCATCGACTTCAACTCATCTATTTTGAAAATGAGACCTAGAGTCCTATGAGTACCTTGAGGCTTGTAGTCATTAGTGGCAGGTTCTTTCGCCATCGACAGTTGGGAATACATCAATGTCTCTAGATTGATGGATTCTTCAAGTGTTCAACCCAGAATCCTTTATTCACACTTTTAAGAATGTACTCAGTGCCTTGATACCTACTTTCATTATCGATAGGTTATATTGCATTTGTTAACGATATACCTCAATGACCAGTAATCAAACGATGTCTCATTGTGTTCGACCTCAACTCCTTTATTCACATGATGTAGATTTGCACCTTTGGTGGATTGTGTAGAAGACTTGAATACATCAGTATGTGGTCGTATCTTTCCTGAGTTGTTGCTTCCTTTTCATTGGACCAGTACCTATATGACTTCAGTGATCATGGGAGATCAGATTGTACTCCATGGTATACATATATCCTCAGATTGATTTTGAGACTGGTTCTATTGGGCCTTGTTCGTGACTATGACAACCTTTGGCATGTAATCGAATTTGTATTTTCCTATTCATGGGCACAGACAGTTGTTTGGTATATTTTCACATGGATCTGCAGTGTAATTGAAATTGGCAGCCATGTATGCAAAGTCAGTGCAAAATGTAATGAGCAACTAGTTCTTCTAGTTGGTTCCCCGTCACTCCACTTCTGGGTTTTTATAATGTATTTCGGCCTTCGCAGATACTCCTATGGCCTCACACATTAGGGGGCATCTATTATAGCAAGATTTTCCTCACCCTATGCAATCTTGCACATAGGTCCTTTTTCCATTTCCCTATGCAGAATTTTTATCCCTTTTTGCAAATCCCAGAGCTAAAAAATACATTTTTTCCACATGTACGCACCCTACCTACTATATAGCATGCGTATACACAGTCTGCACCACTACAGCCCATGTACATTGGTATTTGTACCCAAAAAATGAAAAATAGTGTTGGGTTTCCATGTCATGACAAGAGATCTATGATCATTGGCCTTCCATATACTGGAAACATTCCAACTCATCCCTTCAGTTCCATTTGAAGGCTATAAATGGGCCAATTCCGAGCTATGGAAAGGAGGAGAAAGAATTCAACTTTGAGAGAAAAGTTGCTTTGGAGAAATTATTCACTTCATATTGAGTCTGCATCCCTTTGTCCTTTAAGTCTGAACATAGTGTTCAGCCCACAAGATCTTCCCTTATTGATTGAAAACTTCATTGTATCTCTTCTATGAGCTTACCTTTGGTGGAAGATTGAAGTGCTAGAGGCCCAGCTAGAAGGAACATAGTTTCTCGGTTTCAAACCTTGCCGACACGGAAGTCTGTAACTTTTTCACTTTTGCTGATCATATATTAATAGAAATACTCTTTTCCCGTCCAATTGATATCTTGCAAATATTTGAATTATTATTCCATGGGCGTATTTGTTATGTATATTAATGGATTATTCTATTGAATGTGATAACATCATATATTATCACCATATTCTTTCTTTGATTGGTTGTTGAGGACTAGTTGCAGGTATATTTCTTTGGTTCAAGTGCTCTACGATGGACTTCATCGAACGTCTGGATGAGGTAGGCCTTTTATCTTGTCTTGCTAGCATATTTGTTTATATAGCATACTTGAGAATAGAGTTGATTTCTATGGTCATTTTTGTCTATTGTGGTTTACCCCTATCCATAGAGAGATTTTCCTCGTAACGAGTTCGTGGAACTGCAAACCATCTTCAGAAAGAATTAATATTATGCGACCAGAGAGATTCTTTGCTCCTTTTTTATTTTTTGTACAGAGAATTTTACATGTAACATACAAAAGTTGTCCAACTAAAACCCTCTCGATGTTGTATGTTGATCTAATGATCTAATATCATACACTCTGGTAGAATATGTATGCATATCCACTCAAATATGTATGTATAATATTGTACCAAAGTGTGCATCTCAATCAAATTTTAAACAATGTGTGCCTCCTTGCATATATTCTATAAAATGGTTCAACAGAAGTATGAATGAAGCATAAATCCAAGGTTTCCAGTCTTGCAACAAACATTTCACTATTTTGGCTCTGTATACAAATGATTATCGGTCCTATAATCATAAATTGTAACTAGTATTTGCATATCAATGTAGTCAGCAAGGAAATTGTTACCATCATATGCATATGTTGCAAAACGATCATTCCAAAAGTAACTTTCTAGTGTGCAAGTATAATGGTATTTGAGTGTTGTATGACATTTGAGTGTTGAGTGCTTTTAACAATATCAATTCATCGTGTGAATAAAAATTTAGGGCGACCAACTTGTTATAGATGCCATTGCCAAAATCGTTGAAGAACTGAATTTCCATGGTCTGTTATTCATTTAATGCAATCTAGTGCCCACGTCTCAATACACTCAACATTTTCTCCACTACACATTTCATAAATGTAAAATCAACCATCTACTCATATGGCGATTTGGATGCACATGTCGCGCACATAATCCTCCATTGGACCACAACTTTCAAATCGTACTGCAAAACTACAAATAATTCTCCATTTACAACACAGTTTTCTACAAACAAATTTCTTTCAAATCAATTGTTCGTTGAAAATTATCTGCTTATGATGTACAATTATGTAGTGATATGAACATCTGGTCTGATCACGAACTAGTTTTCCACTGCGAATGTAAAAGATTTAAACTCCCCACACTGGGAGACCATCAACAATTTTTGAAATATTCTAGCCTATTAATGGGCTATTTACTCTGAGGAAACGACCCACCCTTGCCATTTTCCACCCCGGCATTAGATCTCTAGATTTTTTATCACAGTCATTTTGTTTTTCATCATAGCTAAGGAGGCTTAAGTTAGAAGGAACACTTCCTTGCTACATCATGGATGACATCGAGATTGATATTCCCTTTGAAGAAAAACAAACTTTGCTTGATCAGGACAACCTGGGGAATCATATTCCCTCTCACAACTCTCCATAGGAATATGTGATCATGTCGAGTCGTCTGCCTGCTGAAATGTGGAAAGCTTATGAGCTGCAAACTGTTTCTTTGGGCCCTTTACATTACGGTTAACCCCACCTTCACTCCTATAAAAAAATTAAATAATGGCTTCCTCGTCACACACTCCCCTATAGATTCCTCCATGTGAAGAAGATGGTTGACGACATGATACATGATCCATTTATTAGTAGGATTCGACGAAGGTATAATATCTTTGTTTCTTATCATGGAGACACAAATCTAGGTTGGATGATGGTTCTAGATGGCTTATTCCTTTTGCAACTCTTGAGGTATGGCTTTCTTTCTAGTCTATATTTTTCCTTATTGCATCTACGTGCATTAGGTTTATTGTATTATATAACCATAATAGATCAATGGACTAACTTAACATAAATGGGTTAAATTAGTTAAGATCGATGGACTAGCTTATTTGTAATCGTGTTTTGAAAATATGGTAACTAAGTAAAGGTACAGTGGTTTTGTTTCTGGTTTTCAAATTCTTTTCAGGGAGATCTCCTACAGGTCGGAGTCTAAAAGATCTCTTAGCTTTAGGGAGATCCAACCATTCACAGTTCTGGAAGATGTTTTAAAGCTAGAAAATAATGTAACTCTCTTATTTCGACCATTGCTACAACTATTCGTAGTTCAGGAAGATATTATGAAGCTAGAAAATCAAATACCCATCTTTGTATTAGAGAGGATCGTCCGATGGGTGGCAGAAACATATCAAGAAATGATGAAAATGATGCTTCAATAGGAGACAGGTTAAAACAAGGACATAATACTTCAAGACATGATCCTTCAGGCCCAAACATGTACAGATCAAGACCTCAACTCAATTCTAAGAGAGGCTTGGCACATTTTGTCCCCTTTCCCAGACATGCATGACAGGGAGGATTCGCTTGTATTAGTTGGGGAGGATTCACATATTTTAAGATTTTTATA
>ML824311.1:53250-74006 GCA_009831015.1 Picea engelmannii | reverse complement strand
AAAAATATAAGAAATAGCAGTGGATTCTGCCCCAAACTTACGTGCTTCATCTATTCACTCTTCTCTCATTTGCTCATTCTAAGTATTTGTGATTAAGCAACGATATGGTTGTTGTGAGGTGGGAATATCATGTTTTTCAATATGTATCGTTGACTTTTATTTAATATTGATAACGGTTATGTCCTACCAGATATTTTATTGTTGTAAGTGAGAAATCATGGTTCCAATCTCATTTTGTCTTTCATACAAGTTGAATGCTATCAACATCCCTTTCTAGCATTGGCATCCCACGACATTGAATGTGTCATTACAAGTAAAAAAAAATCGAGTTTGAAATCTACATATTTCCACTGTTTTCTAGACACAAATGCAAACTGAAGCTAGAACCCATTGATGATGCTTTTCGAATCATCAAACAACAATTGTGATGTGCACCAAGAAGGAACATAGAATCAATAAATGCATGACATAAACCAGTGAACACATTCGAAGTAAAGAAAATCACGTTTTTTATACCACCATGGCAAACAAAATAAGAAACATATTAAAGCTTTGTACATATTAAAAAATCCAATACTGAAATATATGATACAAATTCATGCTTTTAAACATTGTACATGTAAATAAATTTCTATTTGGCATAGGCCAAAAGAGAAGGAAATTTATATTTGGAATATATTTAATACAAATTCACGCAGGACAAAATAGCAAGAAATTTATGTTTGCAATATATGATACAAATTCAATATCACGCTTTTAAAGCTTTATACATGGAAATAAAATCATGCTTTTAAATCTTTGTACATGTAAATAAAACTTGTATTTGGCATAGACTAAGATAGCAGGAAATTTACATTTGGCATAGGCCAAAATTGGATACCTAGCGTCAATGCTTTTAGCAGACTTCAAACCCATGCACATATAAAAATAGAAGCAACCAAATAAACTTATAAAGACTATTATTATTATTTTGGCATGATGGGGGAGTCCGGTGACCAATCTGTATATCGTGGAATCTCTAAAGTTGTTTGCAGGTCACAAAAGAATATAAGCGCAATCTTGAGCCTACCAGCCCGAGAGTCTCGCTGTCAATTTGTATATCGCGGAACTCCGGGTGTTGTTTGGAGAACACAGAACAATAGAAGTGCAATTCCCGGGAACCCGCGATCGAAAAAGTGACTAAGTATGGAATGAGGAAGTCGTTGGTCGGACTTGTGATACAAAATCATGAGTATAAATGTGAACCCGTGAGTCTGCCAACCCGCGCACCTTAATTAAATTATTATCCAATTATTATATTTAAATATAAACCCAAACCTTCATTCACATATATATCATTTAACAATAATATATATGTCTCATAGAATTAGTGAAGTCTTATTAAACTAATTTTAAAAAAATTAACATCATAATTTAATTCTATAATCAATAAATAACAATTCATGTAATCAACAATAATTGCATACAATAATAAATTCAAATGAAAATAAAATTAAGATATGAATATCACTAAAAACGTAGAAATGGAAATGTAATATCATAGATTCAACTCCTTGATATATTTTCAACAGAAAAGTAAATTCAGATAGATCAACGGTTACTATATGGAAAAGATTATAAACTACAGTAATAATAAATTTAACAATAAAGTTGGTATTAAGAACCGGCGATAATAAAATCTTCGTAGCATTATTATTTTATATATATATATATATATATATATATATATATAKAKAKAKAKAKAKAKAKAKAKAKAGAGAGAGAGAGAGAGAGAGAGAGAGAGATTCATGCTCACTAACCATATCAGAATAATTATATATTCAAATAAATCCCAAACAAAAATTTGGAAAACCATATCAGAATAATTATATATTCAAATAAATCGCAAACAAAAATTTGGAAATAAATATTTTGATAGAGTATTTTCTTATGCAATCTTTACTCTCACAAATTTGGTTGTGGCAATGTCTTGTTTGGCTATGGCATTGTCACAAACAAATTTGGTTGTGGTTGTGTTTTCTATCTTTTTCATCCCCTCACACCAAAACATTTGGATCGACAGGGAGGTCAGTTAACTATTTAGTTTAAATGGTATTAAATTAATGCATATGCGCATATTTTGCACTTGTCCATGATACAATTAAGCTGGGGATAATCTTGTTCTAAAACTATAAGCTGAGGATAATATTTCCGGGTAAATTAACTTTTAATTTACTTTTAATTAACTCAACAAATTAACTTTTAATTTTTCCGGGTACATTAACTTGTAGGCAGGGACATAGCCACTGTAGTGGCACTTGTTTAAGTATGTGTTTTGCTTATATAATTTAGATCAACATATTTTAACTATGTGGATGGTTAGTTTCTAAGTAGTTGTATGTTGAAGTTCATTATTTAGGATAGATTGGTTTCTTATTTCTTTGTCTTTTAATTTTTACAACATTTATATATCCATGTAATTTAGGATAGAAAATTGTTTTATATTTTTTTAGAAAATTACTTATACATCGCCTTAAGGTTATAAATAGGTTGGTGATAGTTGTAGTTGTATAAATAGGTTGGTGGTAGTTGTAGTTGTATCACTTGATGGATGATTTATTGTAAGCTTCACGATGTCTAAATTTATTACATTAATGAAAATGGAGTTGAGTTGTTTCCTCGGGCTATCATGCCAATATGTATGAGTGATTGGTGAATTCATTATTATTTCTATATTATAAGCTTCACTACTTGTCATGCCATAATCTAGTCATTTTGTGTGTAGGTTGACCTTGTCGTAGTTATTGTTATAGTTGGGGTAACTCTACCAACATCCATTAGAATCAAGTTAGTATCATAACATCATTTTTCACATACTCATGAGAGTTTATATACAATTTATGGTAAACTCGCTCTCATACAAAAAAGAATGGAAGATGATTTGTAGAAACATATTGAATCTCTTGTTGCGCTAATCTTAGTAGCAAGGTTGAGTCGATTGATGGAAAATTGACGGATACATAGCATATTTTTTGTAGACATTGGCATCCTCTATCACATCATTGCACACTACTATATACCAATATCCCCCTAGAGGCAACCCAAACCCAAAATTGAGTGGTAGTGGAGGATGTTTGTTGTTCAATCTAGGTTGAACTCTTGAAGTGGAAACTAAGGTAGATATTTCACTCTAGAACAACCATATGAATGCTTTGTGACTTAGTCTTCTATGCTATGAAGTTATCTAAGGATTAATTTGCGGGTTTGCCTCTCAAAATAGGAGGTTGTGCAATTAGTTAATGGACATTTAGCAAATGACTCATTTCTAAAATTCTCAAAGACCAACCTTCATGGGTCCATACTATGGAGTGTTCAGATTTTTGTATGTCCTTGAGCTCTATTATTCAATGGGACAAGTGATTCTACAAATAAAGTCAGTGTCCTATGCCTAAATGGTTAGCCTCAAAAATTTTGGCCTTGATACCATTGGGTCAAAATTTCAAATTTATGTGTATCCCCTTTGCATTCTAAGCTTCACAGTATGACCTCTAAGAGGTAGTTAAGTAAAGGATGGGTAAAAATATTGATAAGTGGGTTACCAAACCTCTACCATTGCTAACGAAATTCTATATTGCACTAACGTGCTAGCTACAACACATGTCTATTATTCCTCCCATTGAGTCCCCTCTAATGCAGTGTATGCAAGACTGGAGAACACTCTTAGAAATTTTCTTTGGCTAAGACAAACAAAAATAAGGGGTTCCATAGAATTATTCCGAAGGTTTTCTACACTCCTTGTGTATATGGAGAACAAGGTATTTTTTAAATATGTCTACAATATTAAGCGTTATTCCCTAAATGTGTTATTCAAGATATGGATGGAAATGAAACACAAATATTTATGTTGCGACATAGGATATCTCCAAGTATTTCACATGGAAAATTCTCTTGGAATGGGATCTATTTTCAATACCTTCTACCTATGCCTTATCATGTTAAGATTGTTGAAACTTTGTTTTAAAAAGAATTTGGAAAGCATGGGATATTGTTAACCCCTTTATCTTGGAAGGAGCTCTCTCTTCTGACTAGACATTCCTTTAAAGGTCATTTCCTTTGGTGGTCTCCTCTTGTTAAATTTGATGGCAAGCCTTTGGGTTAATATTCTTTGTTCTCTTCCTTGATGTTTTTTAGAAAGGCTAGTCATAATGATATATTTGATTGTTTATCACAAAACTAGCTTTGTTGGGTCAAACTCAAGCTTAAGTTTAACATGTTAAATGTACAAAAGATCATTTTGGAATTAATTTAGGGCCTTATCCTAATGATCTCATTCTTAATATTGGAATCCCAATGCCTTGGTAGTGTTGGTGAGATTGAAAATGGAGTAAGGCCACATCCTTTACAAGATACAAGCTAGGAATGGGATATAAATGGTTATGTTCCAAGTTGTTCCTAGAGGTCCAAATGAATAAACTATGGTGCATGGAATCCCAATAACAAACTTGGTTATTCCAATTATGTAGCATTGGAAAACTGATGTTAGAACCTATGAAAGCAATTTTAATTTGGTATATAATACTGGGAAGGCTCCTGATAGATAAGAGGTTGTCTTACCTGGGTGCTCAGAACCTGTGTTGTCCAAAATGTGGGCAAGTAGAAACCCTTAAGAATGCATGTTATTTTTTCCCTCTAGACAATCCTACCTTGGCATAGGATGAGTCATTATGTTATCCTTATATTCCCGCCTCCATCCCATGGAAGGATACCTTATTAGGAAACTGAATTCCATTAACCATTGAGTTTCATTCAACATGGATGCTTGTGAGGTTTGAGATATTATTTTTCTTATGGTATAGATTCAATGATGTTATTTTAATTTTTTTGTCACCTTTTAAGTATTTTCATAGTATGATGATACTCTAATGGGTGCCACCCTGTCTTTGTATATCATTGTGCAAGATTTGAAATTTTGTATTGAAATGGAACACCTCCAACAATGTATGGAATATCAGGGTGGGGTACCTCATCTATAGTATCACACAAAGGAGATAATGAGCCTCACCACTATGCTAGAAGATAATTTAAGAGTGTTAAGAGCTCAGGAGGAGTTGGCTTCTAGCACAAGTACACAAGATAAAGCACTTTTCAGTCAATCCCTAGTTATTTTTAAGGATCCTACACCCTCAAAGCCTTCTGACAATGGTTGGGATTTAATTTATTCCACTCATGTTGATCCCTTGATATCAAGATGGGGTCCAACCATAGATGACAATGATCGGTCCCCTCCAATTGTTGGCATGGTCACTTCTTAGTGTTATTTGATCATGCATATGCCCCTTGCTTCTTGTTACTTGAATTCTCTTTTATCTTAGTTTGATTGTGGGTGTTTTGGCTTAACCCAAACCATTTATTTATTTTTCTTATAGTTGGTGGATGTTTCAATTATGTCAACCAATGTAGTTTCCTTTTGAGTTTTCCTTACGGAGATTGCAATTTTATCCCAACCTTTTTGTATTGATTTCTTCTACACTTTGTTTATATTAATAGTCAAAGGAAGCTTTCATTCAAAAAAATTATCCAAGAAAACCTAAAGGTAAACATGCCTTGGAAGGACAAAATGCAAATTGGCCTAGTTAAGGACACACTTGCATAGGTTAAGATGTGACATTGAAAGGTGGAAGGAAGCTAAGGAGGAGACGGATGAAAAAACATGTATAATATGCAAATCATGGGAAGTAGGAACTAAGAAACATTTCTTGGTACTTCATTGTGAAGCTTATAGTAGCATCAAAAGAGGATAATAACTAGAATATGTAAGTTGGTCAATGTTTTTCCATCATGACCACCTAGAAGGCCTTGCTCAAAAGGATTACAGAATGTTGCTGGAAATGGATAATATGGCGAGGGATCACTAACTGAGAGATCCCAACCCTTCGCAAGAGGGATTTCCTAGACAAGTGACTTGCATATTTGTGTAATATGTGCCCTTCATGGAACCCTATTTATCTTTCTTTAGCACTTGTTTTTACTTATACATTCATTATTGTCTTATATTCTATGAAATAATAACCTCATGAAGATGTAACATTTCATCCTATAAAACATTTGTCTTGCTGGAAATTTAATAAAATCTATTATATTCTCTCTTGTTAGGTTATAACCACTTACTACAATCAAGCCATAAATAAATCATTATGACTTTATCGCTCAATAAATGTAAAAATGACAAAACTATGGGAAAATAATCATTACCAAACCATGCCATTCTTAAGGTCCATGTGACAACTTAGCATTGGACGAGTGTGTGATAGTTAGGACTATGCATCGACATGAACACCTAAACACCTAACATGTACCATCCAGTAGGAAATAATCAAATAAAGTAAAAATATCATATAGGAAATAATCAAATAAAGTAAAAATATCATATTTTCAATAAAATATCCTATCGAATGCTTTTGCATTTTTCCCAAGTTTACAACTTAAAGTGTCCTCAACTATTGTGATACCCAAAACTTCATGTTGTTAATTAATGGAAGATGTAAGAGCATGCATAATCACTTGTTCATTCCCTCAAATGATGCATGCATTTAAATATCTAGTGTGTGTTATACCTCCACTATATTGTAACCACTACATTTATAGTAAGCATCGTTCCAAATGCAATAAAATGAAAAGCATGGAACTCTCTATTTGCATTACCACATATACAATAAATTATGTAAACTACAACCATTAAATTCATTGGAACAATACACTTGCATAATACCATTTTGAAAATAAGAAATAAATAAAGAATAAAAATGTCATTCTAAGAATTAATCTTTATCTCTAAGCTATAGAAATTAAGGTGTGTTGTTCTCAAGGCTTATTCACTTCAAGTGATTTAGTAATGTGACAAAGTTATCGAAATTAAGGTGTGTTGTTCTCAAGGCTTATTCACTTCAAGTGATTTAGTAATGTGACAAGTAGAAGTTCACTAAGAACTAATGCCTCTAAACTCAATACTTAAAATATAGATGATGAAGGTTATATTTCCCTGCTTAAGGCTCGTTGAATTTTATTTTCATAAGTGTCATTGTTGATGCACAACATAACAATTTTCATTGTAAACCTACCAACATAACCACAATAACAATTGTCATAAATATTTCAATAGAAGTTATATATAGTATTTCCCTCATGATAACTAAAAATGATGAAATTGCAAGACTTCCCTCATACCATCTAAGGCTCATAGGAAATCCCTTAATTGCTTTTCTCAACAAAAATTACAACAAAAATTACAAGTGCATTGTCACTAATAAGAAAGTCATATTCATGTTATATATAAAAATCCATAAAAGGGATAATAATACTATAAATCAAAGAAGAAGTATAGGAAACAATCTTAGAAAGAAGATCCCAACCCATAAATAAAGAATAAGAAAAAGTGTAGGAAACAATTTTAGAAAAAAGATCCCAACCCATAAATAAAGAATAAAGAATCAATCAAATTTACAATAACCCCATAAGATTAACAAAAGAAATAAATCAAAATGCAAACTCACTGTATTGATATGAATGAATCAGTCTTCCTAATCTTGTTACAAATTTACAATAACCTCATAAGATTAACACAAGAAATAAAGCAAAATGCAAACTCACTGTATTGATATGGATCATTACCTTCCTAGTATTGTTATTGTAGTCTTGTTAATATAAACATTTGGATATAAAATATAAGTGCAATATAATTCTTCCTCAAAATAGACAATGAAAAGTTTTTCTACTAGTAATGATTTTCTAATATTCTTCTTCTTATGTAATGCTTTTCTACTAGTGTTTTAAGTAAGACATTGAAATAGTGATTATATGTTTTGCACTAAAAGTTTGAGTGATTTATCATGCAATTTTTCCTAAGCTTATTTTTTACTTCCATGTCACATAAATATTTTTCTGATTTCTCCTATAACAAGGATTTATAGTTTCTGCCTAAGCTTGTTTTTTACTTTTACTTTCATGTCACATAAATATTTTTTTTATAGCTTTTTACTGTGTTCAAAAAATAATTATAATATTAGATTTATTTGGAAAACAACTTAAAATATTATGTTTAATTTTGAAATTTAATTAAATTTGATTTTTGAATTGGTTATAGGAGAGTGATTTCACTAATTTCATGGTAGGGGTGGTTGCTATTTTATTTAATTAAAATATAATAATAATAATAATAAAATTAAAGGAATTTGGATAGATCTCCATGTATGCACCATTATAATGTTACATTAATCAATTCTTAATTGTGTAACAAATTTTGTAAAATTTAATGCACATTCAAGCACATGTAAATGTAGTGGTTATTCAATAAAAGAATTAAAATACTAGTACAATCTAGACCTACTTCAAAAGACAAGGGATAACTGGGTGAATTTGGAATGATATGGAATGAGAAATCTAAAGAATTGGCCATTTGACACTATTGCTTCGCCTCCCCCTTGCATTTGTGCCAAAGCCACAACTAGTACATGTATGCACTCTTAATAGAACATGTGGGAAGCATGTACCATTATAACTTCAAACAAAGTTTAGAAGACTTTTTTTTAAGTAATTGGTGTAACTTTTTAAATTAGGTGTACCAGTGCAATATATTTATACTAGATGCACAAGTGCACTTTTATTTTATTATGCATCATATATTAAAAAACAAACTCCACAAAGTAGTATTTGCAAAGGTTTACACTTCCTTTTTCACTTAAATCTATTGTTGTAATGTGTTTATAACATATAGCACAACGATGCACTTAATGGTAACAAATACATTGCATGCTGATTTTTTTTTAAACATGGACAATAAAAATGTATCAAAAATGTAACCAAAAAAAGAGAGAGATTTTAATTTTGTAGAAGTGAGTTAAACAAAACCCTAATCCGTTGTTGTGAAAAAAATCAAAGGGGAAACTTGTGTAAGAGAGATTTACTAAGTAAGAGATCGGAGTGGATAGAATTTTTGAAGAGTAAGATTTGAAAAGGGTCATGTGTGTCGCATACAAATATGAAACAAAGAAATTTTAGGTATGTAACTTCATTCTCTTCATCTCAACAAATTTTCTTTGGATTGATTCACAAAGTCCCATAAATTTATATTTATGCATATTCATATTTACGACTCATTTCAACAAAATATAGAGGTGTAAAGCTAACCTTCAATGATGCAAACCCTAGCTTTGTTGCTTATTCCCTTTAGTTTTATGTTGCCACAAACCATAGTTGATCTAGGAGGCTCCCCAGGCTCAGAAAATGCTCAAAAAATCAAAGTTCTCATAATTGGATGAAACCAATTCCATTGCGACCATCTCGTCGTGTTAATTCCAGCAATATATTTACTTTCTCAAACAAACGTTGTATGCAAGAGTTATCGTACTTTGACCGTTTTCTCAAACAGCGAAAAAGTCAAAGGACTGGCAAAAAGTCAATGCTGACGTCAGCATGACGAAAACATGACATCACCAACGACACCTCATGATGCAGACTTGGACCAATGGCAGTGTGACAAGTGGCAGCAGTTGACTGGGCATATGTGGATGGCAGATCCAATCAAAGTTGGACACGTGGCAAAGTTTGTCAAATGTGGTGGTGCCACGTGGCCCAGGCATGGGCAACCACGTGGCACCCAGTCAACATTTCATATGGAAAGTTCAAAATTTTTTTGGGGTCCATGGGGTTTGAACCCACGACCACCCACCAAGCCCAAGCACTTTCATAAATGACCAAACACCAAGGTGCCACACATATTGCTTATTATATGAATTGCATTTTAAAATATTTATGTTGTAAAGTGTGGTAGGGCGCAAAAGGGAGGGTGTTGGGGCTAAGCCCCAGCCCGTGGTCGCGTGACAAACATAAAACCGAGGGCACGAGTGCATTAAAAACACCAGCGCACAACTATGGCACCCTTCACCATATAGTTCGGGGCTTATCCCCATGAAAGCGTGTGGGGGTATATCTATAACCACTGGTCACATGAAATGCGCTCCACGACCAGGAGCTAACGCCGAGTATGGGCCAACGTTTAGCCCTTTGGGCTAGCGCTTGGCCATATGAAGCTCATGTGACCTTATAAAAGGGGCACGTGCCAACCCAAGGGGGGTTACTATGTATTTTTAAATAAAATTGGGTTTTTAACTATACAGAAGTGATTTTTGACTGATATTATGCCCAAAAAATGTATTTTTTGAGGATTTTAGGCCATTTGAAGGGGGATTTGATCCCAAAAAGAAGCTAGATCTTGAGGGAAGTTGGGATTCCTCATCTGAGCCTCAAAATCTATATAAACCAGGCTTTTTGAAGCTTGTATAAGACTTTTGATGCAGGGTTTTGGAGCAGCAGTTTGTAATTTTTGGCCTTTTCTCATATTTTGAGAGGCATTTTCTCATGTTGTTGAGAGGAGTTTGATGGAGCATGTTGAATCTGAGAAAGGAGGTCTTGCACAACAGATCTGAAGCATGTTATGTAACAACAAAGAGCCATTGTAAGAGAACTTTGAGCATTTTAAAGAGAAATAAAGAGGTCCTCCACTTGGAAGTGGGCCCGGAGACGTAGCAAATGATTGGTGAACTCTGTTATCAACCTCTTGTCTCTATTTCTCTTTTTGTTTCGCTGTTCTATTCTCTTAATTTGCAGCATGGATATTAATGGCTGATCTCTTTATTCATTAATAAGCATCAAGTAAAAGTCACATTTGATATTCCTCAAACAAGATAACAAGTTTATGTATTTCGCATTCTTAACGATCCGATGCAAAAAGTACATTAAACTAACTTGCAATTTATCAGTAATACCTTCATTTTTTGGATCAAGTTTATGGTATCAGAGCATTTGGTTGTGAAGGTTTGACAGGAATTGCAAGCATTGGATGATCACCAGAGCAAAACTCAAATGAGGAGAAGGCCAACTTGAGGCTCTTAATACAGAGATTCGAGGAGACCGCATAAGTAAGAGATGTCTTCGCCAAGAAAATTGGGTCCCTACAAATCTGAAGATGATTTCTTCGAGGCCTTTAAATTGATGCAAGCCATGGTAGAGGATATTTATCATGAAAGAGGGCAATGAAGGCTTCAAGGCAATGAAGAAGGTGAATCTTCGGTAAGAGCAGAAGGAGGAGTTGGAGGTGGTGGACCTTCATAACCTTCTTCTCCTTCATCCTCATCATCTAATAATGAAGCAACTGTACATTCCTCCAAGGATAAGAAACCTAAGAAAACTCATCATTCTTCTGATATGCCTTTATTAAAGTTAGATGTAAAGTTTCAATTACCCACTTATGATGGTGAATTAGATGCAGAAAAGCTAGATAATTGGGTGAGACAGTTAGAAGTCTATTGCAGGATACAAAAGATTGTTGATGATGAAACTAAGATCCAACTAGCAAGTCTCAAAATGGGAGGCACAACTCTCATATGGTGGGAAAGAATAACTAGAGATGATCTTAAGAAAAGTGGTAAAACAATCTCTTCCTGGAATGATTTTGTTATTACATTAAAACAACAGTTTTACCCTTTAGCTTACATGCAACAAGAAATGATGAATTGGCAATGTTTAAGGAAATAAAAACCTCAAAGTGTACAAGAATATACTCAAACATTTCGTAAGAAAGCACTAAATTTGGGTATTCCTTTGTATACACAAGAGACACTCCTAAAATATATCGGTGGTTTACATTCTTATCTTAAGCACATTATTCTTATGCTAAATCCTTCTAACTTTGATGAAGTATGTGTACAAGCCATTCACATTGAATCAAGCAAAGGGAATGTTGGTGATAGTGTTTCTACAGATACTTGGCAAAGAAAGGATGCAGTGAAAAGAAAAGAGAAGAAGACAGCCACAACAAGAAAGGAGAAGCCTACTTGCAAGCATTGCAAGAAAGTAGGTCGTGATGAAGATCGTTGTTGGGTCTTCCATCCTGACTTGAAGCCAAAGAAGTATGCCAACCATGGAAGGAAGAATACCACAGCTGCAACAATTCAAGTGGATCTTGGATCAGATTCCGGTGATGAGACAAAGAGTGTAGCTATGGGAATCTGAGGTATAAATTTTGTTGCAAGTACTAGCTCTTCTAGATCAATTGATGTAAATGATGAGTATAAAAGGAATGCACTTTTCCACATAAGGGTTATAACACATAATGTTAAAGTTGATACTCTCGTAGACAGTGGATCACAAGCCAATCTAATCAGTGAAGATGTTGTGAATAACTTGGGACTTGAAACTAAGTCACATCCTAAACCATATCCATTGGGATGGATATGTGGTGATAACAAGTTGCAAGTAACCAAGCAATGTAAAATCAAGTTTGCAATCACTTCTAATTATGTTGATGAAGTAGAGCTTGATATAGTGCCATTGGACATATGTGGAATTGTATTGGGAAGCCCATACCTTTATGATAGGAAAGCCATAATCTACAGGGAGGAAAATAAATATTGCTTCAAGAAAGATGGGAAAGAGTACATTGTTCATGCTCATCGCATGAAAACTGACAGGTCTTTTGCAGCTACAGGGCAGTTAAAAAGAATGGTAAATGCAGGCAAAAGTTTAACACTTATGTCTGTAACAAAAAATGAAGTTAGTGATGCTAAACATGAGATGCTTCAGTATGATTCACATAATCATGAAGTGTCACCAGAGGTACAACATGAGGTTCAACTGCATAACTTGATTATTGTTCCTGTTCAGAAGTGGAAGCATGTTTTGTCATTTTCATTCGCATACTCAGTATTGTTATTTAGTTTGTTGTTATTCAATGGTGTATGGCTGCTAACTGCGACAAGGAATGTAGATGATTGTGCAATTGATGGGATAATTACTTTGATAAATAATGATATCTCAGTTTTCATGTTTGTTGTGATTAGTCAGGTGATTATTGTCCAAGTAGAAAGGATGGACGATACCGGACAAGTGGGGAAGTAGTACCCTCACTTCGTACCTGAGTAAAAGCAGACTTTTGGTGGTCCAAAAGCTTCCCAGTGGGGAGGAATGATCCAGGAGGCTCCCCAAGCTCAGAAAATGCTCAAAAAATCAAAGTTCTCAGAATTGGATGAAACTAATTCCATTGAAACCATCTCATCGCATTGATTATGACAGTATATTTACTTTCTCAAATGGATGTTGTATGCGAGATTTATTGTACTCTAACCATTTTCTCAAACAGGGAAAAAGTCAAAGGACTGGAAAAAAGTCAATGTTGTCGTCAGCATGACGACAATATGACATCACCAATGACACCTCATGATGCAAACTTGGACCAATGGCAGTGTGACAAGTGGTAGTAGTTGACTGGGTAGATGTGGATGGCAGATCCAATCAGAGTTGGACACGTGGCAAAGTTTGTCAAATGTGGTGGTGCCACATGGCCCAAGCATGGGCAGCCACGTGGCACCCAGTCAACATTTCATATGGCAAGCTCAAAAAAATTTGGGGTCCATGGGGTTTGAACCCACAACCACCCACCGAGCCCAAGCGCTTTCATAAATGACCAAACACCAAGGTGCCACACATATTGCTTATTATATGAATTGCATTTTAAAATATTTATGTTGTAAAGTGTGGTAGGGCGCAAAAGGGAGGGGGTTGGGGCCGTGGTCACATGACACACATAAAACTGAGGGCACGGGTGCATTAAAAACACCAGCGCGCAACTATGGCACCCTTCACCATATAGTTCAGGGCTTATCCCCATGAAAGCACGCGGGGTATATCTATAACCACCGGTCACATGAAATGCGCCCCACGACCAGGAGCTAGCACTGAGTATGGGCCAGCGCTTAGCCCTTTGGGCTAGTGCTTGGCCATATGAAGCTCATGTGACCTTATAAAAGGGGCGCGCGCCAGCCCAAGGGGGCTTACTGTGTATTTTTAAATAAAATTGGGTTTTTAACTATACATAAGTGATTTTTGACTAATATTATGCCCAAAAAATGGATTTTTTGAGGATTTTAGGCTATTTGAAGGGGGATTTGATCCCAAAAAGAGGCCATATATTGAGGGAAGTTGGGATTCCTCATATGAGACTCAAAATCTATATAAACCATGCTTTTTGAAGCTTGTAGGAGACTTTTGATGCAGGGTTTTGGAGCAGCAGTTTGTAATTTTTGGCCTTTTCTCATATTTTGAGAGGCATTTTCTCATGTTGTTGAGAGGAGTTTGATGGAGCATGTTGAATCTGAGCAAGGAGGTCTTTCACAGCAGATCTAAAGCATGTCATGTAACAACAAAGAGCCATTGTAAGAGAACTTTGAGCATTTTAAAGAGCAATAAAGAGGTCCTCCACTTGGAAGCAGGCCCGAAGACGTAGCCAACGATTGTTGAACTCCGTTATCAACCTCTTGTCTCTATTTCTCTTTCTATTTCACTGTTCTATTCTCTTAATTTTCAGCATGGATATTAATGGTTGATCTCTTTATTCATTAATAAGCATCAAGTAAAAGTCACATTTGATATTCCGCAAACAAGATAACAAGTTTATGTATTTCACATTCTTAACGATCCGATGCAAAAATTACATTAAACTAACTTGCAATTTATCAGTAATACCTTCGTTTTTTGGATCACTAGTATTATGGTTTAGTCTTGTACCCTTTCACTATGATATTTGTTTTTTTGGAGCTTTGGCTATGTGTTGATTAGGGTTTTTTTAGGCCTCGGTGGTTATTTTGATGTAAATAATATTTTAACGGATTGGGGCCCCTCATTCCATTGGATTCCAAAACTTATCCATCTCATTTTTAAAATGTTGTTGGGATCACAGTGCACATTTGATAGCATAAACACATTGATGCATTTAGTATTGTAGAGCATGTCCCTTGGCACAGAAGACTGTAAGTATATCAGTGTGAGGATGTTGTATAGTTTCACATCAAAGTACATGGTGTTCCCTATAAATGTAAAAGAACCTATGCATATTATTGTATCATGTGCACCGATGTGTATTACCATATAACACCACTTAACACAAAAACATTTAGGATCTTGTAACATTTTTAGGCTGGAATTATTTACTTTGTAAAACATATTTCATTGTGCAAGTATTTTGTTGATAGAACATGGTTTATCGGAATACCAACAAATAAAACTTATAGCGACGAGTGTAAGGGAAGTACATTCCAATAAGAGAACAAGGCAAATTACTTGAAGTTTTAATATGAAAGTAATATAGTTTAATTATCTATGGGTTTAAATGATGTGTATAGTTAACATGTGTCATGCAAAGAAAAAACTTATTAAGATTGTTCCCAATGTGAGTGGAAAAAACATAAAATCTTTATTGAAATGTTGCAAACATGAGAATTAGGCGGAACTAAAGGTGATCATCGTGAAGTTTTTCTTTGAATTTTTACTAATAATGTATTTCTTAACAATAATCACTAAATTGTTTCGAACATTTGATTTCGCGTATGTTGAATATTGTGTAGGAAACATCAATGAGGGAATAAAATACTCTCCTAAGAAGAATTTTTTTACAGAGTATATAAAGTATGATGAATTGGTCCTAAGTGCATTTGGAGTGGTTTTGGAAGTTAACTGCAGGGGGAAAAGATTTTATAATACTATGATGATATATTAGAAAGAATGTAAAGATGACACTTTCACTTACAATGAAGAAATTAATTCAATGAATCCAAAAACTAGGTATATTTAAACTATAGTGAGTGTTTCTAAAGCAATGGGTGATGCGACTTGTAATAGAAAAATCATATAATAACAAAAAATAAACATTTCGAAAGTATTATTGCTAAAAATGTTTTTGTATAATATGTATATGCTAGTCCAAATAATTTCCAAATTAATATTCATGTTATATTTATTGCATAGAGATATTAATCAATTTTTATTATGTTTTTTGTTTTTAGGAATATTAAGAAAAATGAAGATGTCAATTGAGATGATATTCAGAACATGCTAGTCAAGATGTCCAAAATAATGTACAAGGAGATAATCAAAGAAATAAGAATAATTAACTCAAGAGAAGAGTCATTTTAACAATAACGTGCATCAATCATATGTAATCATTGATTTTTTATATGTGTAATCATAGAGTTTTATTACCCAAAATACTATTTTTCAATTGTTTTCTCCTTTTGCAGAAAAGAAAAGAAAACATAATGCATTCATCAAATAAGACAGGTCGCAAGGTAGAAAAAGGTTGACCTTGAAATTTGTCAAAATACCCCTTCCACCAACTTCCTTACACCTATTAAATGAGTGGCTAGGACAAGTCAAAGATGGAAGTAATGGAAATTTCAAAAATTCAAAAATACACACAAAAATACTTTTGGCTTGGAACCTTTGATATGCAAAACTCCCTTTTTGCCCCCCCTCACTTTCCCCACTCGTGGTATCATGGCCCCTGTAGGCGCTCATGCTCAGTCAGCTATTGAAAATTTTCTATTAACTGAAGGACATCATATTTACATTATTAAACATGCCCATATCATCATGGCATGGTAATCAAATATCCATGCTAGAAATAAAAATTTATATTTAAACATAATTAATTACAATTTAAATCAGAGGTTGAAAACCAGGGTGTTACAAAATGCTATCACTGCATGCACCTTATTTCAATCACACGAGCATTTCTTTAAGAAAATTCTTGGCATTTATAAATTTTCAAGTTGGCAAAGGTATTAGAATGATGTTTCCACCATCCTTCCTTCCTTACTAACTAGTATACCATTCTCAACCGTGTTGGAATGGATTATTTAACCCCAACTTAAAAATTAACATCTTCTTTCAATGGTTCTTGCCAATGTTTGCAGCCAATCATTTATTAATACTACATATTTAATGTCTAGTACAAAATTCAACAATGTAAAGAAGTCATGTAATACTTGATGTGTACATTGTATAAATGCCTAGAATTTTCTTAAAGAAATGCTCGTGTGATTGGAATAAGGTGCATGCAGTGATAGCATTTTGTAAAATATTTCAAGTTGGAAAAGGTATAAGAATGATGTTTCCACCATACTTCCTTTCTTACTAACTAGTAGACCATGTTGATTAATTGGGTTGGTTGTCATTGATGTCAACCCTTGAAGAAAGTCTGGTAGTGAATTATGGTAGCACAAAGGTTTGGGTAATGGACCCAAGTTTGTTTGATGTATAATGGTATGAGTTTTGATATATTTTCATGTAATAATATTCTATATGGATAGTACATGTCATGCCATTTCTAGTGGTATGTGGAAAGTCACATAACTCCTCACGGTTTGAGATTTATGGCCTTACGAAGTTGGAGGACCCTCATATGTTGGTTTGAAGCCCAAAAAGGTCAAAGAAGTCAAAGTGCTTGCAAAGAAGAAATTATTTAAATAATAAAGTGAAGTGAGAAAGTCAAAGAGGATTATTTAAATAATAAAGTGAAGTGACAAAGTCAAAGAGGATTATTTAAATAATAAAGTGAAGTGACAAAGTCAAAGAGGATTATTTAAATAATAAAGTGAGTGACAAAGTCAAAGAGGATTATTTAAATAATAAAGTGAAGTGACAAAGTCAAGCTGCATTATTTAAATAATAAAGTAAATGGAGAACTTTCTAATTATGGAAAGTGGTTATAATAAGGTTAACCCTAAAATGAGGAAAATGGGTTAAGTAGTCAAGTGGTTATTGGATATATGAACAAGTGGCAAATTGGGCAAAGTTGGACATAGGTGACTATGTGGACAAAGTGGCCATGTGGACAAAGTGGTCTAGAAGATGCTTCTAAGGAAGCTACATGAAAGTATAAATAAGAGGCAATGCTCTCTCATTTCAAACACACTTGAGCATATTAAACATCTACAGGTGACTGAGGTAACCAAAGGATATCTAACCTGAATTTCAGAGGGAAGATGAAGTAAAGAAGGCCGAAATTCAAAGGAGGATAAATTATTTTGATGATGCTTTCTAAGGTATGTTATTTACAGGTCATCTCACCATTTTCACAATAACTTTTTTTCTAGAATGATTCAGGCCGTGAAATTGGGAGGCCATCGAGGAAACATTCCAAGTATCTGTGGTACAAATTTTAGCTTGTGGGTCGTTGTATTTTTGGAGTTACACTCCGTGGAAAATAGGGTTTGTGGCTAGTCCCGAAACTAGTCTAAAACAAGTGTTTCAGGAAAAAAGGTCATAACTTCTTCATAATAGATCCAAATTCAGTAAGACCAAATGTGTTGGTTAGAGTACAGTTTGTAGTATTATGTGTACAATTTCCAGATCCATACAACAAATATTTCGTGCGGGGCATGCTCTACAAGTTCACTCTCTAGAATAATCCATAATTCAACAAGGTATGCCATTTTTGCTATAACTCCTTTTCTGAGAAGTTCTTGTTGGTTAATTTGCACAGGGCTTGGTTTTGTCATTAATGTCAAACTTAAATCCATAAGACCGAGAGAAGCAGCTGCACAATGGTTAGCTGAGAGTTCCTTCGGAACATAGGAATTCAGAAAGGAAGGAGTGCACAGTAGAAGAGAACGAATCTCGGGCGTTATATCCGAGCGTCGGGCCCGACCGTCATCAGATCGAGGAGAACCTGTACGTTATTTAAAGTGCAAGGTGAAGCGGTCTTATAAAATCATGAAAGCAGGAGGACCGTCCATCTTCGGGTAGGACACGTGGTAACAGATCAACTTTTCGCTCACTGGAAAGTCAAAGAAAGGAGGTGCTCCAACCTCCGATATCGCGATACGTGAAATCACGAAACGCAAAGTCTCAATGAGATCCAGACCATCTGATCACGAAAGGTCGTGGGTCGTCGATCGGAGAAAAGAGGATATCAGGGATCGTGACTTGGAGTGTTGAAACACTTCATCACAGGAACGTCGAAATGCAAAATGTCAAAATGTCAAAATGCGGAACGTTGAAATGCAAAATGTCAAAATGTCAAAATGCGGAACGTCGAAATGTCGAAATGTGAAATGCATTTTTGGCGTAGGTAGTGGTTACCTCTGATGGTCATGTGAGAGGGAATATCTAACATGAAGCTACGCTCCATTTCAGGAATCACAACTTGGAGTGTCGAGACCCTTCGACACAGGATTGTCGAAATGTGAAATGTGAAACACATTTCAATTAGCCTATGGTCACAGCTAATGGGCATATGGTTTAGCACAAGTGTCTTGCCGAAGTGCTCGAGAGTTATTCTATGCTGAAAAATAAAAACAAATGTATGTTCATCGAACGGTGCTGATTAAATATTTAAATTGATCATGTGGATGTTGTTCTTCTTGATGACTTGGCCAATAATGATCACTGTAAGGTAGTTATTCAGTTATTGTAACTGAATCTTCAAAGCCTGAGGGTTCTAGTGTATGCTCTGAATGTACAGGGTAAATATAAGTCAAATTTTGTGTGATGGAGATTATGTAATTAATGGTAGAGCCATAGCTCTGGAAAAAACACAGAGGAGAAAAGTAAAATTCATTTCTGTAAATTAAGATGAACTGAAATATAATTATACAGGGACAGTGAGAAGAAATGATGAAGATAGAGCAAAGATTAAGGAGTGAAGACATATGCACAGATTGATAAATCTAAGTGGTTTGGTCAAGAATGGATTCTGATATGAATATATAAACAGATAAGATTTGAATGCTTAATCTTTGACAGAGAAGATAAAGAGTTGGTTTGCAGGTTCTTAGTGATAGAGAAGGATTCCAGGGTGGTAGGGAGGAGCAAGGGGAGACTGTAAAAGTCTCATGTACAAGTTGGTGCTTGTACATCTGGTAGTTGTAGCTTCCATTCAGTAGGTGTTGAAGAAACAGAGGTAGCAGCCTCATCTGGGTTGTAGCTCAGATAAAATAAGAATGTAAAGAAAAGTTGGAGCTTGCCTTTCATTCATAAGAAGAAGAGGTTTTTTCCCTTTTGGGTTTCGTCGTGAAAATCTCTGTGTCATTGTCTATTTATGTGAGTGCATATTAATTGATCTGAATGATTTGTAGCAAGACATATAGTAAAAGGTATAATATGTGTTCATTGAGTAATCTGTTTTAAAGAAAAGAAAGATTTTTTATCTAACTAATTCACCCCCCCCCGTCTCAGTTGGGCTATCCTGTTCAACAATTGGTATCAGAGGAAGGTTACTTCAAGATTCAGTTTAATCACTGGAAGTTTGATCTTTAATAATGGATAAGAAATCTGATTTTACTAAACATGGATTACCTCTGTTTGATGGACATAATTATGCTTTTTGGAGTATCAGGATGAAGTTTTTTTTACAATCTCAAGGAGTAGATGTTTGGCAAGCTGTGTTGAATGAATATAAGGCTCCAACAACAGTTCCAACAGATGTTGCAGGGAAGAAACTCTATGAGAGTAATTCCAAATCTATGTATGCAATACTTGGAGGATTGGCAGGTTCAGAATTTGTTAAGGTAATGCATTGTGAGTCAGCAAAAGAGTTATGGGACAAACTGAAGAAGGTATATGAAAGAGATACTAAAGTTAAGAATGCTAAATTACAATCATATAGAATTCAATTTGAAAATTTAAAGATGGAAGAATCTGAAGATATAGCTACCTATTTTTAACGTATTGATGAAGTAGTCAATACTATGAGAGGTTTAGGAGAAATAGTTGGAAATGGTATTATTGCGCAAAAAGTGATTATATCTTTACCTGCAAGATTTGATCCCAAAATATCTTCTTTAGAAGAAAGAATTGATATTGCTACTTTACTAATGGATGAGTTGCAAGGAATACTAACAGCATATGAGATGAGGACATCCAATGAGAATCCTTGCAATAAGGAAGCA
>ML824311.1:6231-31312 GCA_009831015.1 Picea engelmannii | reverse complement strand
TGTGTATTCCACTCAGCACCATTTTGGACCACCTTTTTCCCATTTCCTCGCTCCCACCTGTCACCTCCTGCCATGTGCTTCTCTCTCTCTCAGCCACTTCCACCTGTATGGTTGTCCCTTTTCTACCTTTTCCTTTCACACTTTCACTCCACCTCAGTACACCTTCCGCCACCTGCAGTCCCCTGCCTCTGTATCACGTCCACCATCTGGTTTCCCCCCCGCAACAATCCAACAAAGAAGAAGACAACCAAAGGAAGATTTCCATGTCTTGCAGAAGCAGAGTTGACCAGGCCTCACCTGATCCCGAGGAAACAGTTATGAAGGTGGTTGGTGGTGGTTGAATGTCATCTCCTTCCATAAATAGAAGGTCAGAAAGGAGCGTACACAGAATCAGGCTGTCGGTTCATCCTGACAAAGATTGTGTCTGACAAATGACTGCATGGGCAGTCTGCCCAACGTCTGCATGTGCAGCCTGATAGAGAAACTGACCTACGTGAAGCATTGAATTGATGAAATGATCGTGCCTTCAGCGCCTGAGTCAGTTCCAAGTATATGTAGGCATTTTTTCCATTTTTGTAAGGATCGATGGTTGAGCTAAGCTCCCGACTGTAAATTTTCTGAGGAAGCTCTGGTTATGTATCTCAATTTGAGACTGTCAAATTAATGGAAGTCAACTTCTCTTTTCTTTTGTTTTGTCTGTTAGTTGTTTGAAACACTCGGAATTGGAGAATCCAGTCGAGGGTTGCATATTGTAGGATGATGTATGGTTGATCACTGCAATCTCTACACCAGTCTTAAACAGTCTCTCATGTGGTCTTTTCACCTGGCACTGAAGGATTCAGAATTGGATGATCCAGTCGGATGGTTGTGGCTGCATAGTATGATAGGTTTGATCAGTGTGTAGTTATCACTATGTCATTTAGGCACAATTCAATGTTTGTTTTTATTCCCCGAGTTGATGGAAGGCCTGATGCCCAGAGCAATCTCTTCCCTTTTCTCCCGTCTTACCTCTACTCTCGCTTTAACTCAAATTACTGACTGAAGTTAATTGTGGCCCTCACTTCCCTATGCATTTCTGGCCTAGTTTTCTGAGTCAAACGATATTTTTCTAAGTTTACCTCCATTCGATCACCCCCATTAAATTATTTGTGACATAAAACTGATAGGCATTGGGCTCTACTTCTATCGTAATCCAGGAGTGACTTCTGACGCCAACACACCTTGTCGAAGCTTTGCTAATAAAAATTCTTTTGCAAAGTTGCCACTATTTTGTCTACACAAAAATGTCTTGTTTCCTAGTTGTAATGAGCCTCCCAGATCATATTTTCATGCTCACTTGAAGGAACACAAATATGGCTCAGATTGTATAGCAATCCATCCTGGAGATGAAAGTCTGGAATTATTTTCCCTACGCTCAATGTGTGATAGGAAAAAACAAAGTCAGAGTCATTATTGTATAATTGTGTCCATCCGGACATCTCATTTCCACAAGAGTCAAGAACTGTGGTTAGTGCCATAATCGGGAGTCAACTGAGGAAATTTGTGACATGGTTGGCATTGCCCTTCTTGTACTTGATGTTCAAGTGGAATTGATCCGGATTATTTTCGGAACAAAATGAAATCAGATATATTACAATGAAACACTCATGAAAATTTCTAGAAACAGAGAAATACAACAATACTTGATTTCTATTAATGAAAGAATTGTAAAAAGACTGTAAAAATACAAAGTGCAAGACTCGTTAGAATGGTGGCAGTTTTGTCTATGATAAGAGATGTGATGGATATGCTCATTTGCAAGAATATGATTATAATGAGGCTCTGAAGTTTATGATAAACATGAATGCCAAAACCCTAGACATCCAAAAACCTAACCCTAGGAAATGAAACGCCAAAATTCATGTGGGCTCTGTTTGGGTAAGTTAGTACATTAACTTCCTAGGATCGTAACTTTTGCATACGATCTTCATTTTAGGTGCGTGATATCCCATTGGAAAGGTATTTTCGATAACTACGCATTATTCCATCAAAATCTAACTTTGTCTATAGTTTGACTGTGGCGAGCCAAAAAAACATTGTTTAGGTCCCCAAAATGGCCCTAGAAGTACAACAAGATGTGTTGACATGAAAACATACAAAATAAGCTAGTTGGATTAGGTGGGAGGCCACCAGTATCCACCTGGAAGATGTGTAGGGATTCAGACATCCCTGGAAGTGTAAATCCCATAATTACAAAGAAGTACAGAAGAACGTGGTGTACTAAGAACTGACAAAAGGATCTAGTTGGAAAAGGTGGGTGGCCACCAATATCCATTTGGATCAATCCTCCCCCCTTAGGAAGCAATGGTATCCATTGCGTTGAGTGCCCAAGGAAGAGGGGAAAGATTTTTCTGAATCAGAATCTTGGTGAGTTGTGTGCTTTGTTGGAGAAGTTGTGATGTTGGGTCTATGGAAGACTGCCACAAACCGGTTGCTGGCGGGGTTGAATATCCTCCACCAACATGTTGTCTCTGGGTTTGAAGGGGAATTGTGTAGGAACCATTGTAGGTGAAGAAACAATATATTATTTCTCTTTGAAAATATTTTTTTGTTGGATAGAAGGTGTTGAGGGTGCAGTGGATGTAGCGGTCTTCTGTGCATCCTTTGAACAGACTGTGAAGAGGATGAATTTTATAGTATGAGAGATTACCTTGAGGCGTTGTTTTGGTGGAGAAGTAGTTGGAACTACCTCTGGTATCCTATAGAGATGACCTCTCAAAGTAATAATGACACTACGGGGTCTAGACTCATAGAAATCATGATGTCTCCACATATATGTTTGGCCCAAAACAACATCACAAACATCAAGAGGGGAAATATCACACACTACCTCATCCTTGAGGGTTTGGATGCCATAAGACAGGCGACATTGTTGGCTGACATAGAGATCTCGTCCCTGGTGAAGCCACCTGATGTTGTATGGTTGTGGGTGTGGTGTTGTCGACAACCCCAACTATTTGATGGACTTAGCTGAGATGAGGTTCTTATGGTTGTTGTTATCATCATTGAAATGCAACGGGGTCCCCTTCACCCACATCTGTGAACGGAAGAGGTGCTCCCCCTCTTCAGGATCTACTAATTCTTTTGGTTGAATTGTTGTGGTCGCGACAGTAGCAGTGGGGTCTGTGTTCATGATCTATTTGTTTTCAATATTTTTTGTATCAGATTCTGAATCGAGGTTCGGCTCCGTGTCTTTGACCTTGGCCACCAATGACTATTTTGAGCGACATTCATCGGTGTTGTTCTAGGGGATTTTGTGGAAGTCACACCACTTCCTAGTTTCATTATTCATCTTTCCTTTACCCTTCTTGCCATGTTTCTTGGACTGGTTTTATGGAGGTTGACCATCCTTACCATGCTTTGGTTGTTGCAGTTTTGCAGACCTGAATTCCCATTTGTTCTGGTGCCTAAATTTCTGCTCGATTTTGATAGCATATCGATAGGCAGCTCCAAATGATGAGATGTTTAGGAAATCCATTTTGGTTTGGATGTACCTATCTAGAGCCCCATGGTATTTCAGAACCAGATGTCACTTGTATTCTTTGATACCCAACTTGGTGCGCAAAGTATGGAAACTATTTTTGAACTCTAGCACTATTTGGCTCTTCTCTTCTCGTAGTGTGGTCCATCTCATGTACTGGTCTTCATAGTTATCAATAGGATAGTACTATTCTTTGAACGCATCCACAAAAAAATCCCAAGCTGGCTCAACCCCATATATTCCAGATTCTTCTGTGGAACTCTGCTCCCAGTAAGTTTCCCACCAATGTTTGACATGGGGGAGAGCCTTGAGGAGTGCGAAGGTGATATTTTCCCTGTCGGAAAAATTTTGAACAGAGAAATAACCTTCTAATAGATTTAACCATTTTTCTAGGGCATCCACATCTATCTGACCTTCAAATATGAGAATATCAAAATTAACTTGTACCTTGAAGGGAGAGGTTCCTCCAAAATGGTCACTTGATGAAGATGAACCTATTTCTATCGGTAGGCATTGAAGGATTTGTACAAAATTCTCCATCATTTCTTCCCTCTGTCGCGTGAGATCTTGCTCAAACAATGGGTTAATAGAATATTTTACTCTGTCATTTTTCTTTTCTGCCACCATCAAGGGTTTCTTTGGCATGTGATATTGAGTGTCCTCAAGAGAGACAAGCTCGAGACCCAACTGACTATACTCAGACCTCGTCAGGGACATGCGGTGAAAAATGATCAAGAGCAACCTGCTCTGATACCACTGATCCAGATTATTTTTAGAACAAAATGAAATCAGAGACATTATAATGAAACACTCATGAAAATTTCCAGAAACATAGAAATACAACAATACTTGATTTCTATTAATGAAAGAATTGTAAAGAGACTATAAAAATACAAAGTGCAAGACTCACTAGAATGGTGGCAGCTTTATCTTTGATAAGAGATGTGACGACTACGCTCATTCACAAGAAGATGATTACAATGAGGCTTTGAAGGCATTTTTATGATAAACATGAATGCCAAAACCCTAGACATCCAAAAACCTAACCCTAGGAGATGAAACGCCAAAAGTCATGTGGGCCCTGTTTGGGTAAGTTAGTACATTAACTTCCCGGGGTCGTAACTTTTGCATATGATCTCTGTTTTAGGCGTGTAATAGCCTGTTGGAAAGGTATTTTCAAGAAATACACATTACATCATTAAAATCTAACTTTGATTATAGTTTGACTGTGGTGATCCAAAAAAAAACACTGTTTAGGGCCCCAAAATGGCCCTGCAAGTACAACAAGATGTGCTAACATGAAAACATACAAAATAAGCTAGTTGGATTAGGTGGGAGGCCACCGGTATCCACCTGGAATATTTTTAGGGCTTCATACATCCCCAAAAGTGTAAATCCCACAATTACAAAGAAGTACAGAAGAACATGTTGTACTAAAAACTAATAAAAGGATCCAGTTGGAACAGGTGGGTGGCCACCAATATCCACCTGGATCAGGAATTGCTGCAAGTATGTGGACCACTTCTGATGATGATCATTATGTAAATTTATGTGTGTCTGCATGTATTTCAGAGGCCTATTATTATTATGGATGATCGTTTCCTTCCCTAGAATGTAATGCTTCCACTGTCAACATGCCTACACAATGGAGTACATCTCTTTTTTGTAGGTGGGGTATCTATGAACAACATCATATAGTGTTTCACTATCATAGGCTACCAGATGCCCATGTTGAGTGAGGACTGCACCGATAACATAATCTAAAGAATTTGTCTCAATCTCAAATGGTTATTGTGGGTCTGGAAGAATAAGGACTGGTGTTGAGCAGAGGAAAACTTTCAAATCCTTGAATGCTTTTTCTTGGGACACAACCCACACAAACTTGGCCTTCACTCCACCCTTGGTCACCTAGCTTAGGGCACACAAAATATGAGAGAATCCCAACAAAAACTGGCGATAGAAGTTGACGAGGCCCAAGAATCTACAGAGCTCATTCATTGTCTTTGGGGCTGACCAATCGCGGATGACTTAGATCTTGGTTCGATCCACATGCACACCCTTATCATCCATGATGTATCCAAAATATTGGATTATATGCATGCTGAATGAACACTTCTCCAAATTTTCATATAACTTATGTTGTTGCAGGGTGCCCAAGACCTGTTGAATATGCTTCAAATGTTCCTCCCAAGTTTTGTTGAAAATGAGGATGTCATCTAGATATACGACCAAAAAGGAGTTTGTGAATGGATGCAATATGTCATCCATCATACACATGAATGTGGTTGGGGAACTATTCAAGCTGAAAGGCATGACCAACCACTCGAAGAGACCTTCTTTAGACTTGAAGTTTGTCTTCCATACATCAATTTTCTCAAGTGGCACATGGTGGTAGCCTGACTTCAAATCAATCTTACTGAAAAACTTGACTCACTTGAGCTAATCGAGAAGATCATGAATCCGAGGGATTGGGTACCAGTTCTTGATTGTGATATTGTTCAGGTCTCTGTAATCAATATAAAGTGGCCATGTCCCATCCTTCTTATGTCCCAAAACAATTGGGCTCCTGCAAGGTGAGGAGCTTGGTTTGATGTGTCCCTTCATAATTAGCTCTTGGATATAGCATTTGATTTCTTCATTCTCTATAAAAAAAATGCATGTACCTAGGGCCATCAAGCATAGGATCACCAAGTGTCAAATAAATTGAGTTCTTTACCTAACAGTGCATAGGAACCCTAGTAGGCGAGGAAAATATGTCTTTGTGCTCTTCTACTATCTTGTCCACTTGTTGTTGTTGTGTAGAGAGACCTTGTGCAAAGGTTTTGGCAGTTGAAATGACCATTCATTCACTTTCCAATCGAACCATAAAGAGGAAAAATCCCCCAGTTTAAGAAACCACCTTTCTACATTGCTTTGCAGATATCAAAGAGACCGAAGTAGTTGGGACTAGCTCTGGTACCTTGTAGAGTTGATCTCCCAAAGCAATAATGACACTACAAATCCTATATTCATAAACAAATTGATGCTTCCATGTAAATGGTTTTCCTAAAAAAGAATCACAAATTTCAAGGGGGACAACATCACACAATACCTCACCTTTGAATGGTTTGATGTCATAGTGTAGGAAACATTGTTGGTTGACACGGATGTCTCACACCTGGATGAGACAACCGATGGTGTATGGTTGAGGATGTAATGTCATTTTCATATTCAACCTCTTGACGACCTCTCCTTAGAGTAGGTTCTTCTAGATACTGCTGTAAAAAATGAAATGGAGTGGGGTCCCCTTCACCCACATTTGTGAGTGGAAGAGGTGATCCCCTTCTTCAGGCTCCTCTGGTTCCTCTAGATGAAATTTTGTGTTCGTGATGGTGGCATTGGGTTGTTCTTCAATGATATATTTTCCCTTTTGTAGTTATAAATTAGAGTCTAATTCAACATCCAACCCTAAGGATTTCATCTTGGCCAACAGTGATTGTTTGGAGTGACATTCATTAGTATTGTGCCAAGGGATTTTTTGGAACTCGCACAACTTTCGAGTGTCCTTATTTGACTTCTTATTACCCTTCTTTTCTATTTTCTTGGGTTGGTTGTCCTAGGACTGGCCATCCTTTCTTTATCCTTTTCCCTTGGATTTAGGGCCACCCTTGCCATACTTCAGTTGTTGTATATTTGTAGACCCAAACTCCCACTTGTTCTACTCCTTAAATTTTTTCTCGATTTTGATAGCATATCTATAAGCAATTGCCAATGACGAGATGTCCAAAAACTTCATTTCGGTTTGGATGTACCTTTGTAGAGCCCCACGGTATTTTAGAACCAAATGTCGCTTGGAGTCTTTGATACCCATCTTGGTGTGCAAGGTATGGAAGGTATTTGTGAACTCTGACACTGTTTGGCCCTTCTCTTGACCCAGTGTGGTCCATATCGTGTATTGGTCGTCATAGTTTCCAACAAGGTAATATTGTTCCTTGAGGGCATCAAAAAAATCCTCCCAAGTGGGTCTTGGCCCAAAAATTGCAGACTCATCCTCGACATGTTGCTCACAGTAAATCCCCCACCAATATATGACATGGGGAAGATCCTTAAGGAGCACGGAGGTGCTTTTTTCACTGTTGAAAAAAATTTGGACGGAGAAATAACCCTCTAGAAGAATTAATCATTTTTCCAAAGTGTCGACATCTATATGGCCTTCAAATAAAGGAATATCAAAGTTAACTTGCACCTTAAAGGGCACCACACCTCTGAAGTGACTGTTGGTTGAAGATGCCTCCATTTTCGGTAATCCTTGAAGGATATGGACAAAATTATTGATCATCTCGTTCCTCTGTCGCGCAAGGGCTTCCATGAGCAATAGTTTGATAGGATCTCTTGCTTCATCGTCCCTCTTTTATTCTTCCATGGGAGGTTTCTTGGGTGGGAGAGAGTGGTTTTCCTCAAGAGAAACAATATCAAGACTCAAATCTCTATACCTTGACCTCGTCAAGGACATACACTAAGAATGACAAGGAGCAAACTGCTTTGATACCATTGATCCAGATTATTTTAAGAACAACATGAAGGAATAAATATAAAAAAAGATATAATAAGGAGATACACAGAGATATTGCAAGGAACACAATAATATAGTAAAACTCATATTCAATTAATAATTGTTCGGAATACAAATGATTGTAAACTGCAAAGCACACAAGATAGCTAGAATGGTGGTAGATTATCTCTTAAGGGAGATGTGTCAGCTACGCTCATTTGCAATAAGTTGATTACAATGAGGCTCCAAATTCCTTTTTAACATAAATCATAAATGATAAAATGATAAACATGCAAAACCCTAACCCTGAAATATGAAACGCCAAAAGGTTTGTGGGCCTCGATGGGGATAGTTGATAAGTCAACTTCCTGAGGACACAACTTTTGCATACGATCTCTATTTGGGGTGCTCGGTACCCCATCAAAAAGGTCTAGATCAGGAGTACATATTTTTAACATCCCAATTGATCTAGGTAGATCTTGGTGGCCATCCACATTTTCCACTAAATCAACATTTCAAGCATATGGTTTTGATAAACCGTGATATTCACCCTTTTGATGGGGAATGAAATGTAATTCCATCTTCATTTGTTAATTACAGACATCATGTAATGATTTCCTAGTGGTATTATGTACATGCTTATATAATAGCGTTAATGCACCAAATCCCATTAGAACTCCGCAACTAAGCACACTTGGGCTAGAGTAGTATTGGGATGGGCGACCACCCGAGAAGTCCTAGTATTTTACATGCCTATGGAATTTTATAAACTTAGACTAATTTATCCCACATGCATCATGGGAATTGTCTTCCTCTCACTCTCTCATATACAATTGAGGTGAAGGAGGCCCTTTAAGGATGCAACGGAGTGTGATGTAAAGCTTGTTGTGAATGAAGCGTAGACAACATCTCTTTCTTTTCAGATATAAGCTACCTTATTCTTACAGTTTGTATTCTACATTGTTTTTCTATCATATTCATAAATAGAAGTTGGGTTTCACTGTATTTTTGTGGTCTCTGCTATATTTTTGTTTGTCTCGTTTCATTCTTAGCATAATCCAGATTAGTAATGATCCAGGTGGATCTCAGTGGCCATCCACCTTTTCCACTGAATCAACATTTCAAGCATATGGTTTTGATAAACTATGATATTCACCCTTTTGATGGGGAATGGAATGTAATTCCATCTTCATTTTGTAATTACAGACATCATGTAATGATTTCCTAGTGGTCTTATGTACATTCTTACAGCATAGCGTTAATGTACCAGATCCCATTACAACTTCGTAGTTAAGCACGCTCGGGATAGAGTAGTATTGTGATGGGTGATTTCCCAAGAAGTCCTAGTATTTATAAACTTAGACTAATTTGTCCCACATGCATCATGGGAATTATTTTCCTCTCACTCTCCAATATATAATTGAGGTGAAGGATGCCCTTTAAGGATGCAATGGAGCATGATGTAAATATTTTTGTGAATGAAGCGTAGCCAACATCTCTTTCTTTTCAGAGATAAGCTACCCCATTCTGCCAATTTGTGTTCTACAATGTTTTTCTATCTTATTCATGAATAGAAGTTTGGTTTCACTGTTTTTTTTGTTCTCTTCTATATTTTTTTTTGTCTCTTTTTGTTCTCAGCATAATTCAGATCAGTGGTATCAGAGAAGTTTGCTCCTTGTAATTTCTCAGAGCAGGTCCCCAACGAGGTCAGGGTATATAGATTTGGGTCTCAAGATAGTTTCACTTGAGGACAACCTCTCTCGCTATCCCAAGCGACCTCCCATGGCAGAAGAAAAGAGAGATGGCAGAGCAGGAGATCATTTCAAGATGTTGCTCGAGGAATCCCTCGTGTGACAAAGGAACGAGATGATGGAAAACTTCACTCAGATCCTTCGAAGACTACTGATGGTGACAATCGAGGCATCTTTGACAAGCAACCATTTCAGAGGTGTGACACCCTTCAAGGTACAAGTCAATTTTGATATACCCTTATTTGAAGGCCAGATAGATGTAGATGCTCTAGAAAAATGGTTGAATATTCTAGAAGGTTATTACTCCATCCAAAATTTCTCTGATAGTGAAAAGATCAGTGTCACGCTCCTTAAATCCCTTCCCCATGTTAGATTTTGGTGGGAAGGTTACTAGGAGAGGTACACTGTGGATGAATCTACACCATCCAGGAGAGAACCCACTTGCGCGTCCTTTGTACAATCACTAAAGGAGGAGTTTTACCCTGTCGGAAACTATGATGACAAGCACATGAGATGGATGAATCTACGTCAAAAAAGAGATTAGACGGTGCTAGAGTACACTAACATCTTTCATACCTTGTGCTCAAAGTTGGGTATCAAAGACTCCGAGCGGCACCTGGTTTTGAAGTATCGTAGTGGTCTACACAGGTACATCCAAACATAGATGGATTTCTTGGATATCTCCTCACGGGAGATGCTTATTGATATGCAGTCAAAATTGAGCAAAAATTCAAGCAGCAGAGTAAGCAGGAGTTCGGGTTTGAAAATTTTCCACAATAGAATCATGGAAAAGGCAACCCTAACTCACAGAATGAAGGAAAGAGAAAGGAATTCGAACCTCAAGAGATTCAGTCCAAAACTCAGTAAAAGAAGGGTAACGAGAAGTATAAGAAAGACACTAGAAAGTGGTGTGAGTTCCATAACAACCCCTGGCACAACACTGATGAATGTCACTCGAAACAGTCATTGGTGGCCAAGCTCAAAGAAAATGAATTGGAACCTAATGTGGACTCTGATTCAAAGCACAATAAAGGGAAACATATCATCGATGCAGAACCCATTGCCATCGTCGCAGCCACAACAATACAACCAGAAGAACCAGAGGAGCTTGAGTGGGAGTGCATGTTCTACTAACAGGTGCGGTTAAAGGGGACCCCATTGCATTTCATTGTTGATAGCGGGAATCAGAAGAACCTAATCTTAATAGAGGTTGTCAAGAGATTGAAGTTTCCAACAATTCCACACCCCCAACAATACATCATCGGATGGTTGAGTCGGGGATGAGACATTCTTGTCAACCAATAGTGTCACTTGTCCTATGGCATCAATCCCTTCAAGGAAGAGGTAGTGTGTGATGTTGCCCCACTTGAAGTATGTGTTGTTCTTTTAGGACAACCATATATGTGGAAACGTCATGCTACATATGAGTCTCAACCCCACAGTGTCATTGTTACTCTCAGAGGTCATCTCTACAAGGTACTAGAGGTATCTCCAACTACTTTCACTTCATTGATCTTGGAAAAACAATGCCACAAAGTAATATCTTAGGCCACAAATTTTTCCCTATTCACAATCCAATCAGACGGTGAAAAAAAGGTCACTACGACCACTATAGACTCAGCCCAAGACATTTCATCCAGCAGAAGCAAGTCAACAACATTGTAGAGGAGCACAAAAAAAATGAGAGTCTTCCATATGTTCAACATAAATCTATTGGCCATGACCCTTTTCAGGTGTGCTTGGGGTTTCAACCATTAGCCCCCAATATTGGTATAGCTCTTCTTTTTGTATCTTCATCGATAGAGTCCTCCCACACTCATACCGAGGTAGATCACGCAGCCAGATATGTTGAATGGATCCAACACCTCCAATAGGTTCATGACATCCTTCCATAGGCAAAGTACAAGCAAGACATATACTTCAACAAGGCAAGCAACTCACCAAGGTTCAGATTCAACAGAAGTTTCTCCATCTCCCGAGGGAACTTGATGCAATGGGGACCATTGCTTCCGAAGCGGGGAGGAATGATCCAAGTGGATCGCGATGGGCATCCACCTTTTCCTTTGAATCAACATTTCAAGCATATGGTTTTGATAAACCATGATATTCACCCTTTTGATGGGGAATGGAATGTAATGACATCTCCATTTGTTAATTACAGACATCATGTAATGATTTCCTAGTGGTCTTATGTACATGATTACAACATACTGTTAATGCACCAGATCTCATTAGAACTCTGCAGTTAAGCATGCTCAGGATAGAGTAGTACATGGATGAGTGACTGCCCAAGAAGTCCTAGTATTTTACATGCCTATGGAATTTTATAAACTTAGACTAATTTATCCCACATGCATCATGGGAATTATTTTCCTCTCACTCTCTCATATATAATTGAGGTGAAGGAGGCCCTTTAAGGATGTAATGGAGTGTGATGTAAAGCTTGTTGAGAATGAAACGTAGCCAACATCTCTTTTTTTCCAGAGATAAGATACCCCATTCTTATAGTTTGTGTTCTATAGTGTTTTTCTATCTTATCCATTAATAAAAGTTCGGCTTCACTGTATTTTTGTGTTCTCTATTATATTTTTGTTTGTGTGTCGTTTCATTCTCGGCATAATGTGGATCACCAATAGGGATCTATTGGATGCTGCCAAGTAAAAAAAACATCGTTTAAGGCCTCAAAACGGCCTAGAAGTTTGGGACTCGAATGGAATAGGTGGGCGGCCACCAATGTCCACCTAGATCAATAAGAGATTTCAATATGCGATTTTTTAAGACCTTGAATCAAATTCCTGAAGAGCAACAACCAAATGCTCATGTTATATTTGGGTGCTACAAGAATGGAATGCCTGCAAATTTAAATTATGCCATTAGATATTCACAAATAAATTATTTGGATGGAGCCATTTGAAAGGAAATGGAGATGGAAGAATTTGTGTTAGAGAACAATGATGATCCTTAGATCATTCTTGGGAAATTACAAAGACAAATGAATACTCTATCCATATCAAATCAGGGACCATCAACTTCAAGAAACGTTGAAAATTGAAGAATTGGTGGAGGGATCCTCCACGGGGTTACCCCTATTGTTAGAAATGATCCAACAACTTCCCAAGAAACGAGACAAAGAACAAATATTTCTTAGATGAGAAGAACCACCAGACAGATGCAAAATGAGATCACTAGGTTAAAAAGAAATGAAAATTGTGTTCCACCCAACAAAAATGTAAGAGTTCCATTGCAAGATCAAAGAGTGAGAACTGATAGAAATGAAGAGAATAAACCCAGGGCACCAAGAGTACCAAACCCTAATACCATGGTATTGGAAGAAATTGTTGGAGAGGAAATTTTGAGAATGATGATAAAGGGGCAAACATAATTCAATATGAAATCTTAGAGTCAATATAGATGGATGAAGGAACATCATCCTTTTACATCTTTGATGAACAAGAATATCCTGATATTTTAAAAGAGAATGTTGTCCAGACAAGATCACAAGTGAGTAAATTAAAAACAAAAGAAGCACCAAAAAAAGAAAAGACAAAAGCAAACACTACAGAATCAAGAAATCAACAAGTAGTTTCTATTCAGACAATGACTCCACTACAAATGAATTATAATTTGATTGATGATTTGGAAAAACTTAGAATTGCATTTCCTTTCATGGAAGTGGTAAAAATACCACAACAAAGAGAAAATTATGTAAAGATACTTGACGAGTCTAATACAAGAATAGAAGTTGTTGTCATAAGTTTCAGGCAACAACAAAACATTTCAATAGTGAAACCAAGTAGTAAAGTCCCATCGTTTTACATGACCATACAAAATCATGATGTTGTATTGCATAATTGTTTGGTTGATGGTGGAGCTACCAACAATATCATGCCTCTATCAGTCATTGAAGCATTGGGAATGGGATGTACCAAATATTATGAGGCTAGGAAAAGTATATATGTTATTGATTCAAGAAAGGTCCATCTTGTGGCTAGATAAAATATTTGTGTGCATGGATGAGTGCAACACTACACATCACGACAATTTTCACTATTATAGTTGTGGACTTGCCTCCAACACACGGAGTTGTGTTAGGAAGAGACTGGTGTTCATTTATTGGAGGTTATATTATGAAAAACACTTTCTCCTAGAATGCCCTGCCTATACCCAAACTAGATCCCAATTTCCAAATATTTCTCACAATACTGACCTTCCTAACCTTCCAAGTCATCAAAACTTTAGTGATCTTGGAACACTTCTCTTAATTCTTTTCAAGCATCAAAATAACATTTTAAATAAACCCAAATAATCTTTTTCTTTTCTTAAGGTCTGATAGATCAATTTTGATCTTAGTGCACGTCAGTCATCATCATCATCATAATGGGTGTTGGATTTAGTTCATGAACCTCAAGTGTGTGTGCATAGGCTCTCAAGATTAACATGCATAACAACATATATGCTTTAAATGTTGTTTAAATGTTGTTAATATTTTGGGTTACTACTACTCATTAACAAAAATCATAAATATAGAAGATAAATGATTTTTAACCATTGTAATACTATATACCAAATATTTATAAGTTAACTTATAAGATTTTTTTAGTTTTTAATTTTACAGACCCTTTATACTTTGAAAAATTGACATGTTCATTTTTTTAGATGTATTGTTTCGAGAATTTTCAATATTGATATATTTTGAATATCAAATCTAACCAATAAATCATCCCTTATCCATTCTCTCAATGCAAGTACTATTAAAATAGTCATTTCCACTCTTCACATAGGAACAAGTTTCATGAAATTATATAGATTCATATTTATCCCAAAGTTTAAAATATAATTAAATGTAGTTATATTTATTAATTAAATATAAAAATTAATTTATGTAACCTAAAGGAGCCTTCTTTTCCATCACGGACACAACGTCACTCATGTATTCCCTAGTGATTCTGCACATCTTTGTGGAATTTTATTTATTTAATTTATGTGCACCCATATATGAGAGACCTTCCACCTAAAAAAAATACACCTACCCACGTGACGACATATAAAGAACCTCCACTTACAAAAAAGGAAATCCATGTTGTAGGTACCTGAACCACTTCTTATGGTAGTTGTTCTGTAAGTTTCCTTATGTCTATATGAATTAAAACAACTTTTAATTAGTGTGGATGATCATTTCCTTTTCAAGATTATAATGCTTTCATTATCGACGTGTCGTATGGAGACATCTCCTTGTCAAAAGTGGGGTACCTATAATCTATGTCATAAAGTGCCTCGTTGTAATAGGCCATCAGATTTCCATGATGAATGATCACTACACGGATAGCATACTTTGAAGCATGTGCCTCAACCTTGAAGGGTTGTTGCAAGTCTCACAGAATGAGGACCAATTTCGAACAGAGGCTATGTTTCAAATCCCCGAATGCTTTCTGTTGTGACTTAACCCACACAAACTTGGCTTTGGTTCCACCCTTGGTCACTTAGCTTAGAGGTCAAGCGATATGTGAGAACCCTAGCACAAACCTACAGTAGAATTTGGTGATCCCCAAGAAAATGTGGAGCTCTATTAGTGTCTTCAAGGCCAAACAATCATGAATGAATTAGATCTTGGTTGGATCCACATGCACACCATGCTCATCCAAGTTGTATACCAGATAATTAATTCTTTGCACGTTGAATGAGAACTTCTCCAAATTCACATATAACTTGTGTTTTCATAGGGTGTTAAGAACTTGTTTAATATGTTGCAAATGGTCAACCCAAGTTTTATTGAAGATGAGGATATCCCAAATAGACAACTACAAAGGAATTTGTGAATGGTCAAAAGAAATTGGATTTTTTATCATCACCATGATTGTATTTGAACATCCAACATTGTGTATAATGTCATGAAGATTGAAGTGTATATTTTAAGCTTGTACAATTAATTATTGCAAATATATTCTAAATAAAAATAGAAAATATACAATGGCATGCACACACATTACATATATATTTTTACCCTGAAAACCCAAACCGAGAAAACCAACAACATGTTTAGAGCCACAACTCTAATCTTCTTTATTCATCATATGTCAATTGTTTACAATATAATAAAATATATAATATCCCACGACATCCAAAACCCCTAATCCATTGATCTGTATTAGTCAATAACCCTGATTCCTTAACCACAATTAGAAAACCATCGACAAAAACCATGTGTCAAAAAACTACCAAAAAAAGGACGCAAAAAATGCCAATTTTTGTTTTCAAGGGAACTTCCTCGCCCCCCTGAAAACCCCCCGAACAAGGGGGCTCCACCCCCCTATGACCCCTTGGGAAGCCCCCACCCGCACGCCCAATGCAACAGAAACACTAGCTCTAGTCATGCAAAGAATATAACACATACCCAACATTATCCCACTTGTTATTTTCTTTGCATACATGGGGTTACAGGGTTTCATAGTCAACAATACAAGGAAACAATACCCATAGATCCTCTACACCAAGAGAACTTCTCAGTGCTCACATATTTTGTTAATGAATTTGCAACATTCTTCAATGTGTCCACGTTCATTCGAAACACCTTCTTTTCTTCAACCATGTCTCTCACAAAGTGATATTAAACATCAATATGTTTTTTCTTTGAATGATAAGTCAGGTTCTTCGCCGGGAAGATTTCACTCTAACTATCACAATCTATCCTTACAACATGTTATACCAACCCAATACCTGAACATAATCTATGTAACCATACTACTTCCTTGCTTGCATGAGTGGTTGTCATGTATTCAACTTCTATAGCTGAGAGTGCCACTAAAGACTGTCTTTTTCTCATCCAACTGATTGCTCCTCCAAATATGTTAAACACATACCCTCTTGTAGATCTTATGTGATCCAGATCTCCATCCCAGTCTGCATCATCAAACCTATGTATGTCCAACACTCTGTCCAATCATGGTCTTCCTTCGTAGCACAATCCATAACTAGTAGTGCCACGCAAATACCTAAAATCCCCTCTTTACTGCTATCCAATGCTCCTTCCCTGGTTTTCACATATACCTGCTCAAATCTCCCACGACATGTGCGATATCTAGTCTAGTATAGACCATTGCATACATCAAATTGCCAACCGCACTAGCATATGGAACACATGACATGTCCTCTTCCTCTTCCTGTGTCTTGGGACACTGATCCACAGACAACTTTACACCTACAGTAATAGGAACCTTCATCAGTTTACATTCCTGCTCAATAAACCTATGCAATATTGTCTCGATATAATTTCTCTGATTCAACCAGAGTTTCATGTTTGTCCAATCTCTTTTAATTTCCATGTCCAAAATGAAATTTGCAGCACCAAGATCCTTCATGTCAAACTTATAGGACAATTGAGTTTTCACATTCTAGATAATCTCCTTGCGGTTTCCTATCAGCAACATATCATCCACATACAAGACCAAATAAATAAGATGATCACCAATTAATTTGAAACACACATAGTGATCCGCTTTGTTCTTTGTGAAGCCAAGTCAAACCATATAAGTATCAAATTTTTTATACCACATCCTTAGTGATTACTTTAACCCATACTATTATAACCCAAGGGGGGCATATATATGGCTTAAATTATCATAGTAGAACATAAGTACACACCATGTACTGATTGTGAGAGTGGAGCACAACTCCAATATAGATAAGTTACATAATAACTCTTTAAATAATAAGGGAACCCCCTCCATATAACCAAATACCTTTCATACTTCTCAATTCACATCTCACAATAATGAATACATGGCCTCTATATATACCTATTCACACTTGCACATGAGGCCCCTTTACCATTAGGCTAGACTTATTCATATGTATTTACACATAAAATGTACATTTAGGCCCATATATGCCCCCCCTTGGGGTCATATCATATACATTTATCCATATATATGCCCCCTTGGGTCATAACACATACAGGGACTTTTTCAACCTGCATACTAGCTCTTTTTTTTTCCTTCACAACAAAGCCTTCTGGCTACTTCATGTAGATTTGTTCTTCAAGATCCCCATGTAGGAATGTTGTCTTCACATCCATTTGTTCTACTTCAAAACAAAATGCAGGAGCAACAAATAAAAAAAATCTAATTGAAGTTAACTTGGAAACATGAGAAAAAATCTCACCAAAGTCAATTCCCTCTACCTTGAAATAACTTTTTTCTACTAACCAAGCTTTGTATTTCTCCACTTTTCCTTATGCATTCAGCTTATTCTTAAACACCCGTTTTCTACCAATGGGATTTCTTCCAATCAATAACTCCACTAGATCCCAAGCCTCATTCTTCTCCAAGGCTTCCATTTATTCAAGCATGGCCTTTTTTCAAAGTTTTTCATCCTTTGAATCCACTGCCTCCCTAACATTTATAGGATCATCATTAGTAATACACAAAACAAAATTTGAACAGAAATAAGGTGGATTATACCTTTTCAGTTGCCTTCTTTCCAGAACAGATTTTCTCAATACTAGAGTATGAAGATCTTCTTCTTCTGATTCATGTTCTTCTGTAGAGTCTGATTCATTATCCTTCAACTCAAACTTTATTTTCTCTGGTTCTTCCTTATTTGGTAGGACTTCATGTTTGACAACATCTTTGATTACTCTAAATACCACATCTCAGATATACACTACATTTTTAGTTTATGCGTTCCAAATATTATAACCTTTCAGACCATCTTTATACCCTATAAAGATACACTTTTCATCATTTTTATCTAGCTTACTCTTGTTTTCCTTTGGAACGTGAATATAGGCATCACGACCAAATACCTTGAGATGTGTTAGAGAGGGTTTATTACAAGTCCATACCTCTTGTGGATTCTTGTCATCCAACATAGATGAGGGTGATTGATTGACTAGGTAACATGCAGTACCCACTGCCAATGCCCATAACTCTTATCCTAACCCGGTGCCACTGGGCATGCACCTTGATTTTTCCATCAGCGTCTTGTTCATCCTTTATGAAACTCCATTTTATTGAGGTGTATATGGAGTATTTTTATGCCTTGCTATACCACACTTCTTACATAATTCTTCGAATTCATTTCAGCAGAACTCTCCACCATTATCCATCCTCGGCACCTTAATTATTTTCTATGTTTGATTCTCCACAAGAGCCTTAAACTCTTTAAACCTATCAACATCATTGTGCACCAACTATAAAATTCCTTCTACCCTCATTGAACTAGAGGGGAATCTTACATGATTATGCTTCCCATATACACAATGTTCATAGAAATCAAAATCCAGAGAGAAATTAGATATAAATTCAAGCATACCTTTATCATGTAGTAGTCGAAGGCCCTTCTATCTGATATGCCCCAATATTTGAAGCCACAACATAGCCTTTTCTCCATAGATTATAGGAGTTTTTTCTTCTTCAGCTCCAGTCTCAGGAACAATGCAACTATTGCACCCATCACTAATAGTGCTTCCCTGCATCTTATACAGAGTTCCAATCCGAACTCCCTTCAAGAACACCATTGCTCCTCGAACCATCCTGCAGGTTTCTTTTTAGAACACGGTTTTTATCCTAGCATCGTCCATTTTGCTAACAGAAATAAAATTTCTAGACAATCTTGGCATGTGCATAACACCATGGAGTGTTTGAATCCTTCCATCCATGAGCTTCAACTTTAATTTTCCTCGTCTTATGATTTTTGTCGTCGAGTCATCACCTAGGAAAACATCACCTCCATCATACCTTTTATATTCACAAAACCACTCCTTATGAGGAGTCATATGAAAGGGTGTGCTTGAATCAACCAACCATCCTCATGATTTACATGTGTGCTTGAAGAAGCCAAGTACACATCCCCTCCTTTTTCCTTTGAGGTTTTTTCTTCTATAGAAGGAGCATTTTCATATCCCTTTGTTGGCATGTTTTCATATAGAGGAAAAGTATGTGTGTTTGTCATTGATGGAAAAGATCACGATCAGTAGTGCAGTGATAATGGCATGGCAATGGAAAGTTCAACAGTGAAGAGCAACGATGATCATTGGATCCCATTCAGATTTCTCGATGACCGTCAGATCTGAATTCAGATAGGAGGAGCGTGCAGTAGAAGAGAACAAATCTCAGGCGTCAGATCTGAGCCCGAAGACCGACCGTCGTTGGATCCATAAGAAGGAGCACGATCTTTATGTGCAAGATGAAGTGGGCCTACAAAATCCCAAAAGCAGGAGGATCGTCCATCTTCAAGAAGGACACGTGGAAAACGACTAGAATTTTGTTGACTTGCACATTGGGGGAGTCAACGGAGCATGGCGTGGGAACTCGCGATATGCGAAATCCTGAAATGATCTGGGTCGTTGGATCAAGGATTGATCTAGACCTTTGGATCGAGGTATGTTGTGGAACGTTGGATGCAGAGGACACATGGCAAGCGATTGGCATTTCGCTGACTGGAAAGTCAAAGAAAGGAGGTGCTCTATCCTTTGATTTCGCGAAATGTGAAACTGCGATTTAATTTGAGTCATTGATCAAAGGGAGATCATGGACCGTTGATCAGGCATGACGAAGGCCCGTGAAGTTGCGAAATCGCGATAAGATCTTGACCATTGATACAGGAGGAACATGTGGCGAGCGATTGGAATTTTGCTGACTGGAAAGTCAAAGGAAGGACATGCTCTAACCTTCCAACTTGAGATATGTGAAATCGCGATAAGGAATGGCCCATGTTCATAGACAAGGTCTCATCGTCAAAGGCTGGAGGAAGGAGCTAGCACGAAGATAAGCTCCATTTCAGGGATCGCGACTTGGAGTGTCAAGACACTTCATCACAGGAATGTTGAAATGTCAAAATTGTGAAACGCCTTTTGGCACAGCCTATGGTCACCGTCGGTGGTCACGTGAGGGGAAGAAGCTAGCAGTGCTAAAATCCATTTTGTAGTTTCGACGATCGCAACATGAATATTCGAGACTCTTCATCAGAGGAGTCCCAAAGTTGCGAATTGCGAAGCGCTTTGTGGATAAGCGCCTAGTCACCGCCGATGGTCACGAGAAGGGAAGGAGCTAGTCTAGCTAAGCTCCTTTTTTTTTAGAGTTTTGGGGATTGCAACATGGAGCGTAAAGAAATCTCATCACAAGAATGTCGAAATGTGAAATGGCGAAATCAACACGATACCCTGTGCTTGTAATCCAATGGTGTTGGATACTTGGAAATATGATCGAAGGGCTACTATTGCTCTTCACGATTAATTGTTCAGTTACAATTCAGTTAGCAGAACCGAATCATGGTTCTTGGACGGATGGTGTTTCAGTTGCTGAAGAGTTGTTGTTCTAGGGATTTGAGGGGTAACTGAAGTGGTAGTAGTGGATAAAAGAAACACGCAGTGATTGTGCGTGGTTGGTTGTTCTGAATGAAAAATGAGTTAAACTGTAAGAGAAGTAAAATTATAGTATGCACAGTGTGAGAGAAAACTCAGAGATGAGAAACAGAAGCTGAACAAACAGAATCAAAGAACATTAGTAGAACAGACAGAGGAAGAGCAGAATTGCATAACAGACAGAGGAAGAGCAAAATTGCAGAACAGTTAGAAGCAGACCAGATTTATAGAACAGAGAAGAAGTGGTAAGAATTGATTTATCTGTGTTGTTGGTTATTCAATCATTTCTTTACAATCAGGGAGGTAGGGTGGTGCTAGGGAGGACTGTGGTCCTCTGATATTCAAGTTGATGCTTGAATATTGGGAGTTGTAGCTTCCATCTAGTTGTGGCTAGAAAACAGGGTGGCAGGGTGGTTCTTGGGAAAACACAGAGTTTTTTGTATGCAAGTTGGTGCTTGTATAAGTGGAAGTAGGTGCTTCCATCCATTCGGTGCTAGAACACTCAGGGAGTTGGTGCTTCCTTCTAGTGGGTGCTAGAGAAACTAGAGAGTTGGTGCTCTCAAACAAGTTGGAGCTTGTAAAACAGAGGTAGCAGCCTCACATTGAATTGGTGCTCAATTATAGATGATGTACATAACTTAAAAGACTGCCTATCATTTCGAAGAAGAAGAGGTTTTCTCCCTTTATGGGTTTCCTCATGAAAATATGTCTCTGTGTATATCTTATGTGTGACTGATGCTCATTATTTATGTTTTCCATATGTTGTATAATATTGATGATCATTTGAAGAAAGACTAAGAATGGTTTAATAGACTTAAAATTGTTTAAGCACAGTAACAACTGATTCACCCCCCCTCTCAGTTGTTTAGGTAATTTCAACAATTGGTATCAGAGCGGGTTCCTTTTATCTAAAGGTATATCTGTAAGCTTAAACATGACAAGTCATGAAGGGACTTTAGCCACTAGGCCTCATCTGTTTGATGGAACAAAGTTTTCCTTCTGGAAGGTTAGAATGAGAACATACCTAATGGCCTTAGGTGTTGATGTTTGGGATGTAGTAGAGACTGGATACATAAAGCTTGTTGTGCTAGCTTCCAAGGATGATAAGTTAGAATTTAGCTTTAATGCTAAGAGAATGAATGCTATCTTGAATGGACTTGCAAAAGCTGAGTTTGTAAAGGTGATGCATCTTCAAACTGCCAAAGAATTGTGGGATAAACTTATTAGCAACTATGAAGGAAATGAGAAAGTAAAAGATGCCAAACTTCAAACATATAGATTGAAATTTGAACAGCTAAAGATGAATGAAGATGAAACAGTTAGCAAGTATTTTTTAAGAGTTGAAGAACTTGCGAATGCCTTGAAGGGTCTTGGTGAGAAGTTTGAAGAATCATTCTTAGTTCAGAAGATTTTAAGATCTCTGCTTGATAAATTTAATCCAAAAGTCTCTGCAATAGAAGAACTAAATGATCTTAAAACTCTGTCCATTGATCAACTCCTAGGAACTTTAACTACATATGAAATGAGAATTAGCAAAGATAAATCCATTACTAGAGAGGCTTCTTTTAAAGAAGACAAGAATATCGATTCAGAACTAGATGATATTGAAGCAAAATTTATGAGAAGGTTAAAGAGAGGATCAGGCAAATATCAAGGCAAGTTGCCCTTCAAATGCTTTAACTGTGGTAAAATAGGCCATTTTGCATCTAAGTGTCCCCACAAGAAAAAGGACCAAAAATACCAGAACTCTGATGATGAAAATAAATACAAATTTAAGAAATATAGTAAAAAGAAAAGTTTGTGTGCAAACAATGATGACTCATCAGAAGATATAGATAGTGATTCATCCTGTGAAGACAAAGTGAATGACTTTATGCTTATGGCTATGGGAGATCTTGATGATAAACTCACAGAAGGTGACATGGATGATGAAGAAGCAGTGGTGGATATGGAAGGTGAATTAATCAGTGCTTTGGAAGAAATTGATAGACTCGGATGTAAGAAGAGAAAATAAAAATAGTTGTTGGTGCATTTTAAAATGAATGGTAAAAAACCTGATGAAGACTTTGCCCTATTAAAAGTAGAGTTAGAAGAGGAAAATAAAATAGAGGACATACTGAAACAACAGTTATCAGAGAAGAAAGCAAGGTGTGAAGCCTTAGAAGAAGAGATAGTAAAAACCAAAAAAGAGATGGAGAAGTTTAAGGCATTGTATCACCAAAATCTGTCAATTATTAAAGCTTCAGAAGGATTAACCTCCAATCTAAATTAGCAAAGAAACCCAAAGTTGAAAGTTGTCTTGGGGTATGAAGAAGGATCAAGTAGTGATCATCCAAGTAATACAGAACCTATCAAGTTTGTCAAATCCTCAAACATTGACAACAGTCACTCTGCAGAAATAAAGAAAGAGAATCAGCCACCAAGAAGGAATGAAAGAAAAAGTACCAGAACCGAATCTGTAGATCAGAGAGATTATCAGCATGAAAGAAATCGACCTCCTCAAAGAAGACAGACTTTTTCAAGGTACAAAGGTTTTTTCTATGGTTATTGTTTTTTCTGCTCTATTTTTTGTCACAAAGCTATAAACTGTTCTTTAAGATTTAGATATGAACAATCAAGATACTCAACGAATAACAATCTTCCACAACAAAGATCGAGACAACCAAGCAACAAACAACCTCAGACTATAAATCATGCGATGGCTGGGAAAAGGACACAGGTTAAGCATAACAATAGTTATGAGCATAACAATCGCTATGATCTTCTATTCAATGAACCAGAATGTTACCTCTGCCATAATTATGGACATAAAGCGACAGATTGTCGCTTAAGGAATTACAAGCTAGATTTGATCCCCACTGCCGAAAATGTTAAGGTTTGGAAGAAGAAAGTAGATGACAAGTGTGGACTAGTGTTATTGTAGTGTACCTTTTTAAATAACCAAGAGGTTTAACGCACTCTTGTAATATTCTGTACACTCTTTTAATAATAAACACAGGGCAATATAACCACATGCATTTAAGCACAATTAAACACATTTAATTCTCTGAATAAACGTATCTCGTTACTGCTATAATCACACATTCCATAGCATTTAACAATAATTCATTTACACAGAGGAAACATGATACATAAGCAGCCAGTCACACATAACATGATCAAAGCATAATTCAAATACTTATCTTTTAACAGCTGTAGAAAACACCAACCGAGTGCAGGCCTTCCACGAACCTCCCAGCCTTAGACCACACTATTCATCAGCTCAACAGTGGGTCACCCCCGAGCTGGGACCGAGCTCCACCCCAAGGCAAGGAATCCTAGGCTAGGCTGAGATTACAGGGAAGACATCACAGAAATATCTAGAAGGATTCTTCCCAAAGATGCCATCTTACGCCCACTACTACTAGACCCTCATTCCCCACATGCCTGTTCCGCCTGGGAGTATACACCTTCACACGCACAGTCCATCGGTGCTAAACTCCCCTTCTGGGTCTCGACAACAGGCCGGATCAGGAATTCTCAAAGCCCGTAGCTGGTGCTGGACACTCTATGGAAGAAAACACTTCCTAGCAAACTCTTTCACCTGGAAAGAGTTGCTCGCAAGCCTGACAACCTGCCTCTTCAAACCACAATCACCTCCCTCACCTGGAGAGAGGTTACCCGCAGGCTAAGAATGAGTTCATACTGGCCAGTAAGCCACACGCAATCCAGCACTGCGTGGCCACAACATCCAACTGGGAAACAGACACGGGCTTCCCAAACAGGCTCAACAATCATGAAATAGACTCACGGTTTCGGTTTCGGGATTTCACAAGGTGTACAGAGATTCCACTCGCAGGCTTGATGGTTCAAAACAGAATGTACGGGCTATCTCAGAACGACACAGGCCTTTTTCCGGTTCGGAGGATGAAACAACTTTC